>CM067363.1:16883656-16963835 GCA_034401795.1 Chaetoderma sp. LZ-2023a | reverse complement strand
TACTACTTAACACTTAGTCCATCGAAGTTGTTCAAGGGTATTTCTCAGAGAGAGTCATTTCAGTGGTAAAATTTCAAAAACAGACTTCTCTTGGTCTGTAAATCTGATCAGGATAATCAAGGTATTTCGCTCCAGCAATTCTAACTCTATTGTTGATACCCACTGCCATTGAAGTTTCTTACAATTTCTCACCATTTCTAAGATCGATTATTTGCTCTCACCTTATTAACACGAAACAACAAGCGAGATCACGGTTATGAGTGCGTATGACATAAAGTAGGTCCCGCTCTGCAGAGGCGGGATAGACAAAACGAACCTACACCACCGTTGTGTATATAGATAGCCTACACATTCGTTTAGTCTGGAATCTGTTGCTGCCTATGCCAGGGTTGGTTTCAAAATATTCAGACGGTCTAGTAGGCTTACATGGCCATTTTTTAACCCTATAACGACTAGATTTCTTCGAAAAATTAAAATATTTACTTATTGAATGTCTATTTGCAGTGCAAGAGAAGACTATTTTTGAAATTTTACCACTCTAATGACTGGCTCGGTTACCGAGCCAGTCATTTCAGTGGTAAAATTTCAAAAATAGTCTTCTCTTGGCCTGTAAATGGACATTACTCAAAACCACTACAGAGGCTGGTTTTGGCCGGTTTCATCACGAAAGGGTTAACCCTTTCATAAAGAATGCCGACCAATACCGGCATCTGCAGTTGTGTTGATAAATGCCCATGTGCAGGCCAGGAGAAGGCGAATTTTGAAAATTTACTACAGAAATAACGGGCTCGTTAACCGAACCAGCGATTCCAGTAGTAAATTTTCAAAAATAGTCTTCTCTTGACCTGCAAATTAACGTTCAATAAGGAAATATTTTGATCCTCTTTGCCAAATTTAGACATTAAAGGTTTAAAAGACAGGCCTGCCAAAAGCGGTATATGTAGGAATCTTGAGGACAATTTGTCCATTTACAGGACAAAACAAGATTACTTTTGAAAGTTTACTAATGGGGTGCTTAACTCGATAAGCGAGCCAGTCATTACAGTGGCAAATCTTTCTGAAAATCATCTCTTTCACTTCGAATGGACTTTTTATATAAGAATATAATGAGAGAAAAGAGATGGCATGGGCCTAATGGCAGTGTTCATGGAAATGAATCGCCTACACATGCATACGTTTAGAGCTAGAAGGAGCATGAGAAAATGAACTCCGAAGAAATTTTCCTAGCCAAATCTGGCAATAAAATGGTAAAGATGTTAAGCTTTGCATGGTTCAAAAGACCAAAGAAGAATAATAGTAATCTAGGCCAATAGATGCTGGCATTCTTTAAAACCTAATGTTAGCGGAGAAGATTGCTATGCCATTTCATATTAAAATATCAGGAATTGTAATAATTAGATCATGCGATTATATCAGAGGTAATGTTTATTCGAAGTAGAAAATGATTAGAATAAAACCATTGCAGAATACAACAAGAGTGGCGGAAGCAATCTGAAACTGGAAGGTTAGATCGCTGGTGCAAAATGAGAAATTCATAACAACATGCAGGGGCGGTATGTTTGTCGGAGGGTTTCTATTGAGGAGATTTTAAAAGCTAGATGGCCTGGATTGGTGCATACAATTATATATGAGTATTACACATTTTTCTTGACAACATCTAAACGCTGTGCGACTCACCAAACTACCAACATCAAGTCGATTTCCAGTAAGCAAGTCTGGGGATGCACTCTATCTGATTTCTGGCAATATAAACTTCATTCAATAAACAATTCTGTATCATGCAGTTACATTAGTTTTATTTAATGGATTTGGAATGACACAAGACTATTATAAAGGCGTGCTCTACGTCAACCCCTGTACAATTTTCCCAATACCCAACACCTCCATTTCCATAGTTTGCCTCCCCTGACACCATTCTGGCACAAAAGTCTGCAAACTGTCATGCCCAAAGGAAAACTAAATTGTCTGTTTAATTGTAAGATATATACTGTTTACTTAATACCACTATATAGGAATTGTGTTGAGTTACAACGCTAATTTTCTTCAGTATTATTCTTCATATCTAATGCACTCCTAATAACACCAGGAATCAGGGCCGGATTATCCATTATATACACTAGGCACTGTTCTCAGGTTCTAGCAAATTTAGGGGAGGGCCTATAACAGCTAGGGCCCTACGGAATTTGAGATATGAAAAAACAAAGTTATAAGTCACCCCGTCAGTTTCCGTCAGACTGAGTGTATATTAAGGCAAGAGATGCCCTGAGAGATCTAGATTTTTTTTAATCGTGTGGATTCCCTTCAGTGAGTCGATGCACTCAGTAGCGTAGTGAGGGAGTGGGCTGTGTGCAGTTGCTTGAGTAACTGGCTCAGGGGTGGTATTAAATTCCCAACCAGTAGCAAAAAATCTAATAATCTAACAACCACCTGATGATCCACATTTATCTCCGGAAATGCACAAGAGTCTGACAGAATCCAGATTTCAAAATTCTTAGGATGAATGGTGTTGAGGTCAAGATTATTTTTGAAAATGTATCACTTAAATGACTAGCTCGGTTACCATTATGAGCTACCTGCTCACCTTGAGCGTCACATGGTTAAAATGGGTAACTATGAATTTTCACTATCAAGGCCTGCAGATGAGCTGCCATGTAAATGCATCTTATTACTAGCTCACCATGACTGAAATGCCAAGTAAGTGTATGCCAGGGCGACCGTCTGTCGTCTATCTGTCCACCAAATGTTTCTTTAAAAGCCTAGTCCTCATTAACTGCTCATAAGAGAGATGATCTTCTATGTACATGCATCTTATTATTAGCTCAGTTGGCCTGAAAGCCCAAGTGGCCTTATGCTATGACAACCGTCTGTCGCCTGTCTGTCCATCAGCATTTTCTTTAAAGCCTAACCGCTTTACGGATTTCAACATAATTTGGCTGGGAGTACGCTATAGGTGTAGGCTTCAGAACATGTATACATAATTTTGATTGGTCACTTAGTTTGTAATATAGTTTATGATAAATTTCACGGAAATTGTCAAAACGCATCTCCTTAACCGTTTGCTGGATTTTATCCAAATTTGGCTGTTTCTTCTTTCCTGATCAAGGTTTGTTTCTGCAAAGGTCCCTTGCGATAGTGCCTCATCTATAGCAGCTTGTGTGGCATTGGAGATCGTCTCTCTTGCGTCTGCCTTCCAGGTATGTGATGTTGTCTGGAATTTACCATTTCGGCGTGTCAGTGAACTTCGGTTTCTGGGACTGTTTGACCTCAGTTTCTGCCCATATGTTATGCGTTGTGGTGGCATTGGCCAGTGTGGCGTTCCTGGTGGTAGCTTTGCGCATTGCTTTTATGAATGCTCTTTTAACGTCCATGGGTTTATTCTATTGAAGTGTCAGATTGCTAAACGTATACAAAGTTTACTCTCGGAGGATGTGAATAGGTTCTGGAATTCTGCCAGTAACACACTGTGTTTCTCATAGAGAGACATGTTGTTTATGACCAGGCGTAACCTCTCTATCTGGTATTCGAGTCTGAATTCCTTGCACGTTGCGTTCGGCCACAGTACTTACGCAACTATGTTATTAAAAATTTGCTTAAGAAGAAGCTGAAGCACTCCATCCTCATATTGGCACTTGCGTCTAGCGAGGGAGTAATAACCATTGGAGTAATTATTACGGGCTATGTGCATCATTAATTCAAGCTAAATTATACACAATACACACATTATACTTGTTACATGCTATTCTAATACCAGATCGCACGGCGATGTCTCACGGCCCCATTCTCACTTTGGTCAGGGAACCGGCCCGATTTTCCTTGATGACGTAACATGCTATGGCAATGAATCATCCCTGAATGAATGTCAACACAGAGGCTTCGGTACACACGACTGTACACATAGCGAGGATGTTGGCGTTGTCTGTAGTAAGTGCGCGCGCACACACACACACACACACACACACACACACACACACACACACACACACACACACACACACACACACACACACACACACACACACACACATACACACACACACACAACACGCAGGCATGCACGCACGCACGCACGCACGCACGCACGCACGCACGCACGCACGCACGCACGCACGCACGCACGCACGCACGCACGCACGCACGCACGCACGCACGCACGCACGCACGCACGCACGCACGCACGCACAAAAATAGTAAAATCATTACAAAAACAATCTATTAATCTATTCACCCAAACAACCAAACAACAGAGGAACGAGATATTTTCAAAATAAACAAAATTCTAAAACTTGAGGACATTGGAAGGGTTCAACTATATACTATTCAACGGGACTATTACAATGGTAACCTACCCTTATCCCTTTCAAATATATGTACAAAACAGCCAGACATACATTCTGATAATACAAGATCACAAAATAACCTATGCGCAGCCTACCACCGACCACAGGCAGCTCAACAAACACCATCATACCATGCAATACAATTATGGAATAGTACAGACACTAACCTAGCCACACAAAGCATAATGCAATTGTCATGTATACGTAACATTAAGCTTGCGATCATCGATAAATACTAACACAAAGTTTCACCAAGCCAACAAAATCTCCACAAAAAAACAAAATAAATAATATTATTAACTTTAACCCAAGGTCAATAATAATAATAATAATAATAATAATAATAATAATAATAATAAAAGGATAAGCATCCTTTCCACACTCTATGTAAATGTATGTCATGTAAGTGTAAACGGTTATGTCACCTTCGTTTAATGTTGGTATTTTAACTTTCTCTACTATAATGTCGATATGTTATTCCCCATATACTAATAATATGGTGGTGGTGTTTTTATTTATGTTGTTCAATTGCTCTGAATGTTATATGTGAAAGGGGCACACAGGTCTATAGGCCCTGCCTTTGGTGGACTACCTATTGTGGCATTAATTATGTACACAAATTAATGAAATAAATAACATTGAATCTTGAACCTTGAATCGTGAATCTACAGGGTAATCGATAATGGGCTCTATTGATTGGCAGGTGCAATTGATATAAATAGTGGACTTTGGCTTCTGACGAAAAGCACGCTAGACTAAACATCGCTGTGTTCTAGTATGGATGGGTGTTTTAACTAAATATATTATCTTGTTAGAACGAGTAGTAATGGATCTTAGATTTATTCTACTATTGGCAGTGGTACTGTATATGCGTAGCAAGAAATATAGCTCTGGATAGATAAATGCATTTACAGGATTCGCAACAAGAGGAAGCCGAATCAACAACTATATGTATTTTAGGGGGTATTTTATAATATCTTAGAAAACTAGTAAAAGACCACTGCGACCATTTAGAGAGTATTTTATAATACATCTTAGACAAAAATA
This sequence comes from Chaetoderma sp. LZ-2023a, assembly GCA_034401795.1. NCBI lineage: Eukaryota > Metazoa > Mollusca > Caudofoveata > Chaetodermatida > Chaetodermatidae > Chaetoderma > Chaetoderma sp. LZ-2023a. Next base: position 16,958,451 of record CM067363.1, on the reverse strand, counting down.
GTATAATACCACCGTGCCCATTTTTTAAATTCCCCCTCACACGCATGCACGCACGCACGCACGCAGGTGCGCAGACACACACAGGCATGCACGCACGCACGCACGCACCTAAACACACACCAACACACACCTACACACGCACGCACGCACGCACGCACACGCATGCATGCAGGCAGGCACGCAGGCACGTACGCACACACAGACACACACGCACGCACGCACGCACGCACGCACGCACGCACGCACGCACGCACGCACGCACGCACGCACGCACGCACGCACGCACGCACGCACGCACGCACGCACACACGCACGCGCGCGCGCGCACACGCACACACACGCGCGCGCACACACGCGCATACGCGCGCACGCACGCACGCACGCACGCACGCACGAACGCACGCACACACACACACACAAACACCATCATTACTACTCCCGCACACATTATTGCAATTTCCATTCAAAGCTGTCTTAGAGAGTATCGCTATGTTTGACGATGCTAACTCAGAGTTGGAAGCGTGCAAAATATTGCTCACTGAATACAAAAATAAGAAATAAGAAATAAAAACACAAAAAATCAATATATAAAACTGACTTTCTTATGCGGTGATCATTACTGACACTAAGCAGCGGATGGGGGTCGAGTGATCCGCTCTTTTATTGGCTCTCACATGGCACGTGACTTGGATCGGGTGGGGCTTAATTGTCCATATACAGTGTGAAAATGGGTGCGTGCTGATGAACGTGTTTGCTCGAGAAGGCGTACCAGCACACCACCCATTTTTGCACTCCAGATATGGGCAATTAAGCTCCGGCGTCCTTGAAATCACGTGACCTGTGAGCGCCAACCAAAAAAGTGCCATTCCCATAAGATGACTATGATGAATGATCGGAGGCTTTTATTGGCATAGAACAAAAACGAGATCTGAAACGATATAATAATAAGCATAGATTAGAAATGATATAATAATAAACATAGCATAAATAAACGTGTGCGCGTGCGAGTGCGTGCGTGCACGTGCGCGTGCATCCATGGGTGCGTTTATGTGTATTTGATGTTTTGCCCGTGTGGGAGGTGGTGGAACGTTTGTCAGTCTTACTCCATTTGGTGACAACAGCGCCTCAAATCCCTAAGAATACTACTTATATCAATTAAGCATTTTAATAGCTTTTCAAGAAATTTTAATATTATAAGACTATTTCGTAAATTTACCTCTGAAATGTTTGACCGGCTTGTCCATTAGAGGGGTAATGGTAATGACTATTCAAGCGTTGTCGTACCCAGTATCTATTTGCAGGTTAGGAGAAGATTACTTTTGAAAATTTACCAGAGTCATTCCAATGGTTAATTAAAAAATATATCTTCTCTTGATCTACTAATAGACAACTGCAGAGTTGGTTTGGTTAGTTTTCGCCATTAAAAGCTTAAGATGGGTTAAGAGTGAAGTGTCTACCAGTCAGGTAATAGTTCAGTTACGAAAACAATCGATGATAGCCAGTGCCTCCTTTTCTACATTTGCCAGCCTAATCTCGGGACCGTACAAGAGAAGAAAGCCACAGGTCTGCCATTTTGGTACAGGATGGCAGCAATGACAAAATCTGAAGCGATAGCTAACACTACAAAGAGTTACCATGTTGTTAGCAGGAAGAAATTGCTGCATCAGACGTAGACGTTCTGCATCTATGACGGAACCAAGAATTGACAGCATTCGAGTACAGGAACACACAGTTTTCGTCAATGTATGTGATCTGCCATTGCGAAGCGGCTGCAAGGAATCGTTCGTGATTGATGTCATGTTCTTTTTTATCACTATCACAGATTGTCACATTATCAAGGTACGCAAATATTGCCTGCAAAGATTCTTCATCAACGATATCCTCCATTATCCTTTGGCAACAGGCAGCCCCATTGGTCACCCAAAAGGGTACGCGAGTGAACTGATAGAGAGCAGTGCCTGCTTAAAATGCAGTATATGGTTTGTCAGAGTCCTTTATGCTAATCTGCTGGTATGCACTGCGCAAGTCGACTGTACTGAACACACGATACTGTGCAAAGTTATTAATAGTAGCATTTATACGTGGTAAAGGATACACATCAAGAAGTGTGAATTTCATTAGCGTTGTGCATAATGCTCTGGTTAGCCCCTCCAAATGTCTGGATTGATTGACACCCAGTGGGTTACACCCATGCGCCACGTTGAGGCCGAGCATATAGTCTCAGAACTGGACACAACAGACTAAACCAACACATGTACAGGCGGTTCCACCTTACGACATCACCCGCTTGTCCTTGTGGAGAAGCAGAACAGACCACAGAGCACATACTTCAATGTTTCAGTACGTATCAGCTTATGAGAGAAGAGATCTGGCCTTTGTCAACCTCTTTTCTTGAAAAGCTGTATGGGCCAAAGGAAGAACTGCAGAAAACCACAGATTGCATCTTGAGAACGGCTCTCCAAGTGTGATACCAGCGATCGAAAAGAAGAAGAAGAAGAAGAAGAAGTGTGAATTTGTTTATTGTATGTGAATAGTCAATTTCTAGCTGCTTCTTATGATTTTCCGAATGAGTAACAACTACTTGAGCCCACCACGGTGAACTATTTGGTTATATTGCTCCGCTCTTTCCTTTGACAAACGGCGAACCTCACTGCCAATGAATTGTATGTCGTTATTGCTGTATTTACGGGATAATGTAGTAATTGGATGACAATTCTTAGTCAAGTTTGCAAAAAGTTCCGGGGAACTACCTTTAGAGCACGAAGACCATAGATTACAAGTGGTTGTTCAGCTCCTCCATGTTGAGAAGTAATGCGTCCATGCTTCCTCTAGAAATCTAAGCTAAGAATCAGATCGGCACACACATCAGGAAGGATAGATAAATGAAAGCCAGTGTACTTCCTGTCACCAAGTTCTAGATTCACCACGCATTAGCCAAGCATCTTTGCTGAAAGTGAAGACTGTTCCATAGCAATATCTTTATTAATTTAGTGCTTATAGAGCACTAGTCGACAGTGAATATAGCTCTCTGTGCTGCCGGAATCTATAAGGGCATGAACACATCCCATTGATCATAACCTTGGAACCAGATTTTGGCAAAGATGCTGGTGTATGGGTAGTTATCGCAGCTAATGTAGTAACTTTCGTAGCCGTAGCACTGTGTCCACATCTGGCAGATTGGTTATCAGCGGGATTGGACCTGCATACAATAGCGAAATATCCTTTCTCTTGACACTTGTTGTATGTTGCCGCCTTAGATGAACACTTTAATCGGGGATGTTTATTGTAACCACAGAAGCAACACTTGACCCCGATTGCCGCCATTGGAGTGCTTAAGTGTTCATCTGGAGGAGAAGGAAGGGATGAAGTTTGGCGCATGGCTGGAGCTACTGTTGGTAGTTGGAGATGTGAAAAGCTCTATGAACATATTCAAGCGAATGAACATGTATGAACATAGAGTTCACGTCAAGCGTCCTGTTCTCAACCAGTCGCTGGTGCATTGAGTTTGACTGGAGTCCTGTAATGAAAGCATCACGTACTGCTTCATCTCTGTATACTGCCACCATAATGGGCTTATAGTTGCTATCTTTTGACAGTGTTTTGAGTACTTGGAGGAACTCGTCGAGCGTTTCTCCACTCCACTGATGTCGAGTGGCAAAGAAATGAGCGGCAAAAACTTCGTTGGTGGAATTTAAGCACATGGCTTCAAGTATAGCGATCGTCTCATCATAAGTAGTGCAATGTTCGATGCACTCATATATCCGAGCGCTAGCGCGGTGTGTTAATACATATAACTTGTTGAGATTCTTGGTAGGTAAGACAGAAAGAAAGCTTTTGAAAATGTAATGCCAGTGGAGCCAATGCTTGTTTAATAAACTCGAGCTCGGATCAGTGTTCACCTTCTCTGGTTCCAGTAATCACTCTATTTCTATGTCAATAATATTGAAGTGATAAGACGACTATGATGAATGGTGTGAGGCCTTTATTGGCATGGAACAACAAATGGGATCTGAAACGATATAATAATAAGCATAGATTAGACATGATATAATAATACATAACATAATTAAATGAGTGCGTGTATGTGTATTTCAAGGTGTAACGCTATGGAGGTGATGGTCGGGATAGTTCACGTTTCATAAGAGAGAGATGGGTATCATTGAACATGATGTGCATTGCACATAGTATTGCTAAGTTTGACGATGTTACCTCAGAGTTTGACGTGTGCAAAATATTACTCACTGGCAAAATAATAGTAAAATATGCAATGCAGGTCTGCAATTGCAGATGAATCCTATACGACTTGTTAATGGGAGACATCATTGTGAAGGACGGGTTGAGGTGCTGTATGAAGGCGTTTGGGGAACAGTATGTGATGATGAGTTGAACGAAGAAGCAACCAGAGTTGTGTGTGCCTATTTGGATTATGGGTAAGTAAGACAGATACTAGCACCGCCACAAATTAAATATCACCTTGAACATGATCTAAGCAGCATCGTTGACAACATCATTAGAGACATCGCCATCGAGGAAGGGTGCCGATAATGATGATGTTGATGATGATGATGATGATGATGACGACACCAGCGGCGGTGACGACCGTGACGACAAAGACGTCGGCTGTGGCGCCAACGACGACAAGGACGACTATGAAACAACAACAACAACAACAACAAAAACAACAACAGCTACTACTACTACTACTACTACTACTACTACTACTACTACTGCTACTTCTACCACTACCACCACCACCACCATCACCACCACTCCAACCAACACCAACAACACCACTACCACGACCACCACCACGACCACCATCACTACCGCGATGATCACTACCAACGTCAACACCACCAACAACATAATAACAACAGCGCCGAATTTGCTGATCCTACTACTAGTCAAGGTGGTGAGTAGGCAATGTAGGGCAACTCAAGTAGTTATGGGCCCCGCTCTATATTATTGTTCTTCTCAGTAGGAGGTCTTCGAGAACAATGGCATACAGTGGGACAGGGTGCTTAGAACAATGGCATACAGCCGCACACACTTGAGAAATAAGAACAATGGCATACAGCGGAGCACGTGTGAGTAATGATGTACAGCCGTGCAAACTTGAGAATTGTGAAAAACGTCGTCCATGGTCGGAATAATATATTGTGAGACTGCGCGTTATCATGTGAATTTGTTGTTACTGAATTTTATTGCTGAATGCTAAAATTTAACCCCTTTGAGTTCGGCAATTTACATTTTAATTGGCGGTGCATGCCCCCCCCCCCCCCCTCCGTGGTATTCAATGTAAAACATAGGAGGTGGTCTTATAAGAGAGTATAGTTATGACGATTAATGAGTAGTAAGGTATATGTATGAGTAATGCTTGATATTGTTTTAATGATTGTTGAAAGATATTTTGAAAATAATTTGATATTTTGTTTAAAGTATTTTGAAAACGTTCTGACTGAATTGTTTTAAAATAGTTAATATTTGGTTGTATGTTAGTGGTGTTAAGAGAATCGAGTTTAAGAGGTGGTCTGATAAGGGAGGTCGTATGAGGAGGAGGAGGGATGAGGAATGCTATCGTGACCTTGTCGCAAGGGAGGAGGAGGGATGATGTATAGTAACTTACTCGTATAATGAGTCGTCAATGCGTGATATCGATGTAGGGATATTTTGAAAATAATTTGACTGATGGTAGTTATCAACTTTTTAACAAATCGTTTCCAAAATATTTAGCCAGGATGTAGATCCCTGTAACAACTTATTAGTAGAAAATATTTTGTCGAATATTTTGAAAAACGATTTGGCTGTAAGTTGTTGGTGTCTTAATCGACATCGTGATCGAATTGTTTTTTAAGGTACTTAATATGAGATATAGTGTTTGCAATAACGTCAGTCGTTTTAGATTTTGTGTCTGCTGGATGTTATTGTCATGTTTAAAATGTTTGCATTATGTCTCTGAGGGCAATGAATCGCGCGTTTAAGGATTCCTAACAGTCGTCAAGCATATCCTTTCAGTCTGTATGATAAAAAGATTATTTGGTGCATGCAGAACAAGTTTAATTTAACCATTCATCAATGGCACATTAGCTGTGAGATCGTACCTTTATATGAAACCATATATGACCATGACGAAAGGCATATTATTATTCGCCCCACCATGAAATACGTGGTAGAACACGATGCACCTGTATCGACGGAATCCGGTTCTGACCCATCATCCATGTCGTAAGGGTGTTCTACATTCTATCTCGTATGCACCTGACACACACACACACGCACCTCATGCAGTAACACACACACACACTCACACGAATTGGGTATTCCATCTCGTTTCACCATGTGTGGTGCCACACGCATGGTGCCACATGCCACACCACATGCATGTCCCATTTCCTCTAAGCCTACCTGCATATGTATTCCCTATTCCCTACATGTGTACATCGTGTGTGCATGCGTGCGTGTGTCTTTTTATGCATGCGTATAAATGCGTGCGTATGTTGTGTATGCACGAAACATAATTTTGGTTTTTTTGGTGGCCCCTTAAAAAAAGGCCTTTTTTTTTGCATAGTTGAAAATGTTTTAATCTCTATTTAGCGATCGCCATTTTCTAGCATCCTCGCACCACATACACGTGCAACAACTATAACATAGCTGACTTTTTGTATGCAGCCATCTGTTGTAATTACGTTCATCCGGTTCCACTGGATATTCTCTCCAGTGGTTCTTGATTTCACGCATCACCTTTTTAAATGGCTGCCGAACTGGTACTTTATTATACTTATTCCACTCCACACATCCACACTTAATTGGTATAGAGCCGATCGTTCTCCAGCGATCGCATAATTGAGATTTGTTTAACATTTTCACTTCGCAAATTCAAAAAGATGAATGCCTTACTAGTAGCATGCATTTCACTTGTATAGCTAAAATATTAATGTTGTCAGTAAAACTTACTTTCCAATCTGAACACACCCTTTTTTCATTACATGTTTTTTTCCACCACTTAAAATTAACGTCACTGGATTTCAAAAACATAATTATGCAGACAATTGCATGTGAAAAATTCTTCGCGCCATACACGTTTTGTTGGGCAACAAATTGATATGAGCGGTATTTAATACGCAGGATTCAATTATGGATGAGAACCTGTCATACGGTTTCTCTGTCTTCTAGGATGTGTGTTTATTACTAATGAAAATGGGCGATATTTAATATGTGTGAGCACATTGTCAATTGGAAAAATGCCGAGAAAGTGTTCACGAGTTTTATTTTCACTGAATAATAGATCCTCTATTTCAAATGTATTCAACATATTTTTAAATAATCTGTTAATACGTTAAGTCCGATCCTAATTCTACTATATTATCAAATTCAGCATAGCAAATTACATTGGTTGTAGCAGACAGTTAGTGCCTGAGCAAAATGGAAGACCGCTCATAATGACCCAGTGCATGTAGGGTAGCGATTTTCTGAATCAGCTAGATCCGGTGTAAAATCCCATGCAATGTGGTTCCATGTCTGAACAGTGCCTTATTTATCAGGTAGCCTCGGTCTTTGAATAATGCACCAGTACCACTGAATAGTGAGAAATAAGCATCTTAGTAAATGTCATCACTAAACAAAGGATGTATTGACGATGTTGTAACCTTTTCTCCATTTATATAACATGTAGCATATGTAGTGTTATTGTTATCAAACTTGAACAGATTTCTATGTACCACGCCATTATATGCATCATTCAGTACAAAAGCGAATAATACTCTAGTAGGAAGCTGTCCAATAAATATATTATCTCTATTGATGCTCATAACACTGCTAGGTGATGTAAAAGTCTTACACACTATCCAACGAATAGGATATTTCGTGATTGTCTGTTTCATAGTAATAGCATGCTCCACTAGCCGATCTGCTGATGGAATAACTTTGCGTACAAATAGGTTATTGACAATATTTTCAATTTAGGCCTCACTCCTTCTGCGGCCATAATGGCGAACACATCTTTACTCCTCTTTTGGCGTACTCTTAAATTGATGGAACTGAGCAGGAATCAGAGCTGCAGAAAGATATCACTTTGTATGCAGCCTATTAATTGCACTGTCTTACTCTGAGCCATCATTCTTCTATGTGCTTGAAATCCTAAGTTAGTATCGGTGATATTATCAAATTCTCCAGCATCATCTATTTTCCATCCGGCAAGTTGTAGATACCAGGATGCAGCATCACTGCCATAATTTAGCAATGTTTTAAAGTACGAGCGGTAAGTGTAATTTTCATTCGAGTCTCTGACATGTTTTCCATTAAAAAAAACACCCACTTGTGAGAACACCATATGCAAAAGATTATTCGCAGGTGCTATCATATCATTCGCCTCGAGTGCCTTCTCATCACCATTCCGATCTAGCATTACTAGCTTAACTTAAATCGAAAGATAAGATTGCGCAAGGTCTAAATATCTATCAGCAGCCCCGCTGACATAAAACTTGATCAGCCCACTATTTGATAAACTCGATACAGGCTAAAACTGTTCCCATTGTGCAGACTACATTGTTGTCACTATGGGGTGTGTTGGAAAAATGTCTAATTCGCTCTTCGAACACTCACATGTCTGAATAAGTTCCATGTTATTTTTTTTGTTAATTGAAGATATGAGCTTGTTTTCTCTGCCCTCTATTGTGACCCTTCTTCTTCAGTGTCATGCGCATTGACTGAGCATTACCTGTATTACCCTCGTTTCATATTTAGGTTGAGGTGGTCTTTAACAACCACACACTGCCATTATAGCTTCCAGTGTTAAAGACCTGGCAACACCATGCACTCTTGATTTTAATGCTGTTTAACAGCCATTACATCCTCAGATAGGTCGATTCCAGCACTAAGTGCATGTTTACCTACAGATTTAGCTAAATTCTTTGCAATAGGTATTGCTGAAGGTAATAGTCTGCCCACGATATTACCGAGTCCATGCCCTGATTGGTATTGTGCACCTACAAAAACTGGAATACACCCATGGCCCGCTTGACTCGCATAGTAATGCGCCAGTGCTGGAGCGCTCATTCTCCCTCTCATCATTCCTTTCATTGTCGTTGTCATCGTCTGAAATGCAGACAGAGTACACTCAGTGACGCTCCTTCCTTGAATGGTACATTAGCACCCGTTCTATCCATAATAAGTATTCCAATAGTATCGCTGTAGTTCTTTGATACAGAGTGGTATTGAATATCAGGAAATGTCCACTGACATAAATCTTTCCCTCCATCTGTACTAGAAACAGGTCTGAGTGACTATGTTGCAGTATATATATATACGTGGTCATAGGACCACCCTCACGATTTGAATGAAATGATTCCTTAAAGTCTATAGGTCCCATATGTATTTTTCCTCCTTCGAATCTGATTAAATTTGCTACTTCTCCAACTAATCGTATAGCGAAATTATCTTTAGCTGCGAGATAAACGAGATTCGTGCAATGCAAGTTAAAATTGAAATAAATTTGTTTGTGTCTAAATCTTGTTTTGCTCTCTATCTGTCCATTTAGATAGTCTACCATATTTTTCACAGCATAGTACCCTTTCGGTACCCTGATAAATGGAGCTTCTGGTTGTACATAATAATATTCACTTTTACGTGTACGTTTTTTACCCACATCATTTGTTTGATCGTTTTGCACATCTTTTCCCCGATCATCCACTTGATCATTTCACAACCGTTTTCCCCAATCGGCAGGACATGGATTACTGAAACCATCTTTTAAAACTACCGGAAAAGCTGTTGTCTTTTTCTTTTCTATTTCTGACACATTAACACCATCTTTGCTATTTTCTTCTGGCACATCACTACCTTTCTTCTTCTTTTTTATCTTCTTGTTAGTAAATGTATAAATTTGAAGAAAACTTTCATCTGTACTAGTAAGCCAACTCCTCGGATATAGCATGCTCGAGATGCCCACTTCCCATTTGCCATCTAATGTTAATGGAGATTGTAGATCTCTGATATCGTATTGTCTGGAAAGAACCGGGTACTACTATTGTTTGGAATGGTTATGTAAACCCATGTGTTAAACTTAGCTGGGTAACCGACCCACTTTACCAGAAACTCGCATTGTCCCTTTTTATTTTTTCTACTTTTATGTATTTTTTTTCTTTATCATTTTCTTCTATCACTTGCTGTAATCCAATAATTGGATCACCTCCATAGTCTACTAATTTATATAAGTATGGATATTTGTCTGTAAGTACCTCGCATAGCTTAAACAATTCCCTACTCCATTGCCCACGACATGCTTTTTCAAATGGTATTTTTGCTTGTAATATTCTAACATGGTCGCCTTGAGTAGGACTGTTTTTAGATTTGGCATGCTTCCTTTTCTTCTTTCCCTATATATTTCTCCATGCGGTTAACTCAGGAATATGGTCGACTTGCGAAGGACCCATGCATGTGCTGGAATGTGTGGTGTTATTGTACACCATAACTAAACTAGGTAATACATCAATATACTTTCATATATTTGTATGCGTCATGAATCTGTAAATGAAGTGTATTCCATTATCTTTCAAATACATCTTCATTACATAGTTTACGAACTCACCACCTTTGTCTGTTTTAATAGCATGTGGCTGGCACTCAGTATGCTCCAATATTGTTTCTAACACTTTCTTGACTGCAGAAGACGTTTTGCTAGAAAGGCATTCCACCCATGCATATTTTGAAAAGGCATAATCTATGCATAGCCAATATAACACGATGTTGTTCTCTTTTGTCAGCATTCCCATCGAGCATAGATCTGCCTGCCATAGTTCATCGACAGTTGAAACTCTTATTTTTCGCCTGTCAAACATTGTTCTCCATGGTCTGTGAAGCGTATATACTTCCTGGTGTTTAAACCATTTGTCGATATAGTTACGCAGCATTTTACCTTTGAATGCATTATATAGCTTTTCTTTCCCAGCAAAAGATGCATAATGTTTCGGATCAAAATATATTTGCCAATTTAGCATCATTCATTACTTATCTAAATTTACTCACACCGGAATTGACTTCCCCTTTTTCTTCCTGTTGCCCGCTAATGAACTCTTTCTATGTATTCTTTTACTCATGGCATAGGCGTGTACTCACTGGCACTATCATCCTTTTCTGCGCCATTATATATCTGTCAACTCATTTTCTCTTGGCCTACAAATCTATGGGGTAAGTTTAGGTCATGTATCAGATTAAGAAACTTTCCCTCTGCTTGATCATGCATACCATCCAGAAGAGGTTTTCACCCATGCGCTACTACATTTGTAAGCAGGTCTAGTACATTACTTTTCAGGGAAAAACGTGCCCTCTATTGTCACTTCACCCAGGTCATTAACGTGAACACGTTCAGGAACCAAACGTAAAATATCAATTACCCCACTGGCTTTTGTTGTGTACGTTTTTGGTATTCCCCTCATTGTACATTCAAGTATTTGTGTGGGCAGCACACCATAGTTAGTTATGGATTGAAGGTGTGGCTGATATTGCTGTCCTTGCGTTTGCTGATAGTAGTGCCTATACGTATTCAATACTTGCGAATACGATAATGCTTTTTCATTCTCAGTCAAATTGGGTCTAGCTAATATATTGGATATCTCGTTGTCGAGACTAATAGCTTTATGTATCAATGGATCTGTCTGTAGCAATGATATGTTACTCTGTTCATTTAAATTACCTATCAATTCGTGAGGAACTAGCACCATTTTATGTGTATGTTCCATCTTTTCACGTGAACAATTTACCAATTAATGGTGCTAGTGTACTGGCCACTGCTGGTAATATGGCTACTAAAAGTCTACCTGTGTAGCAATTTTCTTTTACGTGCATATCATACTCCACGACTAGTCAGCATTCACATTTTCCCTCTATATTTACTCAGGTGCTTGTATCATGATTTGTTGAGATGAACATTCCCACATAATACGTTTAGGCAAGATTCGCATAGTACATCCATTAATTTGTTCGAACACTGTTTGATTACATCATTTCTGATATTGTGGCATATGTAAATGGCATTCTATTATACGTGATGCCATTTTTCTTAGGTATGTAAATGTAACAGCAGCCCTTTGGATGAACAGATGAACATAGTCTGATATTGTCAGGTGTCGACTATTTCAAATCGTGTAGCATCCTTATATGATTTGATCAAAAATTGTGTATTGCCTGGGTACATCTGATTAGATAAAGAACGAATAGATGATGCATCATGTGGATTCTTAAACAATACCACGTAGTGACAGTTGACTGATAAGTCGCGCTGATTGCGTGACTTGTGAAACAGATTTTGTGCAACAAATATTAGGCTACAATTCTCATGGTAAGAACGTTTTGTAAATAGGTCAGCCACATTCTCATCGCATTTATTCATCAAATCGTCAAGTACCACCAATGTTCTGCAACTTCTGTCTACTTCAACATTCACACCCTCTTTAAATTCAACTTCCTGCGCCAAATTGTTATACATGTCTTGCCACGTACCATAGGAGTACACACTCCTCTGTGGAGGGGAAGTAATGGTGGAGGGATCTCTTATTAGAGCTTCTAGCATCTCAGTTTTTCCGCACTGCATTGGTCCACAGACAATCATAGTAAATGGGTGATGTAATGCCGTATTGCAGTCAAGTGATGGTGCGATTGCATTGGCACACGTACATCCATGTATGACTAAGGAGATATACGCGTATATGTATATATATATATATATATATATATATATATATATATATATATATATATATATAATGTAGTTACTCTTCTGTGAATACTTTATCAATGCTTGCTGGATAGTGAACATTATGTCAGATACCCAGAGATGTAACTTATGAGAAATGCTATGAACATTAAGTGTATGATTGTGATGTCAGATACATGAGACATAACTTAGGAGAAATGCTATGAACATTTAAGTGTATGATTGTGACGTCAGATACTCGAGATGTAACTTAGGAGAAATGCTATGATTGTGACATCAGATACTTGAGATGTAACTTAGAAGAAATCCTATGAACATTTAAGTGTATGATTGTGATGGCAGATACATGAGACATAACTTAGGAGAAATGCTATGAACATTTACGTGTATGATTGTGACATCAGATACTCGAGACGTAACTTAGGAGAAATGCTATGATTGTGACATCAGATACTCGAGATGTAACTTAGGAGAAATCCTATGAACATTTAAGTGTGAAGAGATTATGACATCATATACTTGTGTGACGAAGAAGAACAAATACATCACATCTTTAAATAATTACAAAATAAACACCATATTCAGTGAATATTTTACTATGAAATTAAACAAAACCGTATAACGGTGTTTTATTTAGGTGTGCTGGGGCACATAATGAAATGTGCTATTCATCATCAGCGTTACTCTATCAATCATTTACCTGTCCCATTCTTCTCTAAAGAAAAGCAATGGCATGCACCGACAAGTGCCTCAGGCAAGTGAAACAGCGACCAGTGTGTGCGAAGGAGGCGTGGAAGTGAATAGCGAGTCGCTAGTGACAGATAAAGAGAGAGAGAGAGAGAGAGAGAGAGAGAGAGAGAGAGAGAGAGAGAGCAAGGTGCTAGTACTGAACAAGTGAAATCCAATTTTAAAACTTTTTTTATTAATACTGACATCAAACATACATTTCCCTACAAAGATACGATTTTACGAAATAAAAACAAATACAACCTATTTTCTAAAGTTACAATTAACGAAATAAAACAAATAATTATGTAAAATTTAAAAAAAAACAAAGACATAAAACAATGAAGTAGGTGGGACATTTTTTATGATTTTATTTTAAATTAACCACACTTATTTTTAATGTGTAAAAAAGGTGTGATTATTTTAAATAAACTAAATAAATCAATACGCATGTAGAGAAAATATTAATTATAGTTATGCTGATAACATCTGTTTTTCATATATTACATCCACAATGTACCTATACCATTCCATCATACGTATGCGATACAGTTCAGTACGATGTTCATATATATATATATATATATATATATATATATATATATATATATATATATATATATATATATATATATATATATATATATATATATATCATAATGGCTGACTAGTTGAGTACAATATTCGACTTCATCCATTTCTAATAATGCGGCCTCATTATACAGTACACAATTGTCAATAAGATTAAGGTCTACATCGATACCTAAACAAGAATATTCACGTTGACTCGGATGATTTACTTGAAAGCCATAACAATCTCGCACAACCAACGAATGTATCTTTTCACACAGTATGAATGGGAATAATTTCGGGCTAATTTTTTGCACATGATCCGTAGGACAATAATGGTGTGGCTGATACATAGTTCTACAATACTGACACAATTTTATCGGACACAAGTTCGTCATCGGAGAAATATAGTTCATCATCATCATCATCACTTAAAAAATCATCTTGGTATATAGTGTCCATAGTAACCGTGGCGTGATTAGACATCTCGGCGAAATCACTAGTGGATAGAATGTTACTCATGTTCTCTTTGCTTTTTCACGCCATAAAAGCACTGAGGTATCGGACTAAACAGCTCATCACAGCTCACATCAGGAGTCACATAAAAGTTAGATAATGCTGCCAGCAAATTACTCACTTTCTGTTTCAATAATTCCCACTCATCTTCTTGTACGTATATACTGCAATGGATGGGATATGGTTCTACTCCAGAGGAGAAAAAATATTGTATGTCAACACACAGAAATTCGTCACAGATAGAAATGCGAACAGAATTGTCCAATGAATATGTAAATCGTATGCCTTCTTTTTTGCACACACATTTTACCACATCTTCAAGATCAGGTATGATTTGTAACAGCTGTTTAAATGCTACTATGCTGAGATATAAACTGCATTTAGTAGGATGACCGTCAGGATGAAATTTACATAGATCAACGCACCACTTTTCACCAAAACATATCGTTCGCACTTTTCACGAATTACCAAGATCACACCAAAATGCTGAGCAATTTAAATGTTTTAAGCAAGGATCAGATGCCATTATGGAGAATGTATAATCATAGTGCGAAACTGTGACCCTATATATATATATATCATTAGTGACAATAATGTACAGCCACGCATGACTTAAACACCATCTGGCGAACAATGCCATACACACAATGGTGTCCAGAAATTTCTTCAAGCAATGACATACAGAGGATCATGTGTGTTACAATGCCATACATAGACACGCTTAATTTGAATGTATGGCACATGATTGTTTGATCAATAACGAAAATATACATGCGGGACGAACGATATCATGCCTTCTACTGCTCAACATGCACTTTATGAGCGATAATGCAGATGAGCAACTTTTTAACCATTATGCGGATGCGAGCTGCAGTACACTAAAGCCAATGTGGATATGCAAAATATTTTGAAAACTATCTGTTTGCAAGTTCATTGTGGATGCCATTAACTTTCAGTCAAAATATTTTTGTGATAATATAAGACATGAACTATGATGCCCATGATAACTAAGCATATGTTAAGTTATGAATGAGAAAGACATCACATACTGTAACTTCGCAACAATAATACATGTACCCAATGTACTATGTCTATCCCATATTCTGTTAATAATCCCTTGCTAATTTCAGACCAAGAGTATAATTCTTCCCGCATTAATTATGTCATCTCTTAAAGTGAACTGCATGCTCCTCATAAGCAATGCACGCATCTTATCCTTATCAGCGTTACACAGACTAGACATATTTGCTATCATAGTGTGTGCAGCTAGTGCAGCTTCATCATACATGGACAACCATGACATTGTTTACATACTGACTCACTAATAAAGTTCGATGTTACTATTTCTATTTATACTATGCTAGTGTAACCATATGGTACTGATGATAAATCACCCATTTTCAAAATTTGTTTTTTAAAGACGGGTCTGAAAATCTTACTGCTATTAACTGAAAGAATTCTAAAATGATCCGTGCAAGTGATCTTAGATGGGCAGCTTAATAGTACGCTATTACTTTCCATAATTTCACCATCTTTTGTAATTTGTTCAATGGATTTTTTCATTTTTTCAAGATTAACTTGTTTTGATTGTCCAGTACCCAGTGTTAAACCTTTAACCTTTGATTCCTGTTTAACAATTGATGGATCATCATGACCCTTCATTTCATAACTATAGTTTTTTGGACCGAGTGCACACAAACCTGTTAATTCGTAGTCGGAGGGGATTTCACTCCTCCAACAACCTAGATACCCACTTCGTTCTTGAATGGTCGGCTCACCTTCATGGGTACTAAATACCACTGAATCTGTATCGTGATACGCTACGTGTCGACCAAGTAAGGACAAGACTTCATACAGTTTTATTCGGCCATAAGCTGTCAGGAAAGATGCAAGAATACAGTTGGTATTTAATGGTGACTGAACGTATTCATCATTGACTGAAAAGGCAACCAATAGAAGACTCCCGTTCATGAATGTAATGCTGCCTACAGTTTGAATGTTATCATTCAAAAGGGAGAGAATACCTTTACATGTTGATATCAGGCTATTCTTTTTATGATCACTAAGTGAAAATCATCCCCACAAAATATTCAAACAGGATTTACCTACATAGCGCAAACCTGGATTATTCAATATTTTTGCAGGGACGAGCTGTATTCCTTCATGTTTATAATAGTTATCCACGTAATTCACTCTCACTACTGATGCAATCAGGATAACTGCTACTTTCCTGTTTAATCTTCAACAAACGGTTAATGTATTCTGAAAATAACCTATTGCCGCTATGCTGCTCATATTGCGCTGACTCGTGATAATGCCATACTTCATGCATTTTTAATGACATAGCCATTGTGTATAGCTAGCTGTAACTCTGGAGTAGTCCATGTACCACATAAACTGCGCTGTTCTTCCATATGTTCACATACAGAAGATTGTTCATTTTTTGCACATTTGGTGCATAGTACAAACATAAGGCGCAAATTTATTCTAGCAGGTAGAACAAGAAAGTATAAATCACGAGGCCGAAGGACTTTGCATTTAATAAGACCGAAGAAGTCATCCACCATCTTATCACTCAAGTCATCACCTCTTAGGACTGTATATGGTCCTTCTAGAAAACAACATTGTTTCATCACTGAAGGATACATGGAAATGCAGTCTAAATATTCGAGCATGGTATGCTCATCCGCTTCCATAAATAAACGAATTGCGGACATACGTCCACCAAATAGTGCTTCACGTGGTGATACTGGGTGGGCTAAATCCAATTCAGTGATAAAATCATTTAGTGCCGAGGAATCGGTGACTTGTTTCTTAAAGTCACATTCCCACATAATTATCACTGTATATCCATGCAATTCAAATTAGAAATGTGGCAGTGAAGGGCAGAATATGCTTCTTCATATGTCTGATCACCATATGGTGTATATGATGTATCAGGCTTATCACCGCAACAATCAGACTCATGCCCATGAAATTTGCATCCTAAAAACTCGAAAATAGTATTTTCAGATGCATCAATTCCATCTACATAATGCCCGCATATTTTCTGTTCACCCACTTTTAGTGCATGCATGATTTGACGACCCTCGCATTGACTGAACCATTCCATCCATTCTACGCCCAACGCACTATAAGTGCATTTTGCTCTTAGTGAGAAATCAGGTAAAGTCTGTATGCTGTCAGGTCGAAGCCATAAAGCGTGATATGCAGCATTACACAATTTTGACCATCTGTCGATTTGGAAAATAAAGGCATAAATCTAGACATGGCTAAACGTAAGACTGTTACATCATCATTACAAATTCAATGAGATTTTTATCAACATTATAGTGCTCGTGTCTAGATATCTGCCCATTGTACCAACGATCAAATTAAATTAATTCATTTGCATTCATATTTTGTGGACAGAATATCCCCATCTCGGGAAAGGGTATTACCTTACCACAATATTGAGGTGTGTTGAGCTGATGGGGAAATGTTCCCTTATGAACAGGACGATTAAAAGCATCGCCCACCTTACATAATGAAAGAGGAAAAAAGTTAATGGAATCGATAAAACGTATAGTGCCTATGTCAAATGAGAGGACTGAACTACCTCGCATAATAATATTTGTAGGTTTAAGATGTAGGTTAGCGGGTTTGCAAATGCATTGAAGGAGTAAAAGCGAATCATAGGCACGTGCATTGTGTGCAATCACCAAGTAGTCAGAGAAATCATCTTTTCTCTCGATAGTTTTGTTGCCACATGTAGCCTTAACACATCTCAAACATCTAATGAACTGATCCGCCATGTCTAGCCCATGAAAGCGAACATCCATAATTCGTGCCTCAATGACATGTAGAGCAATCGTCATCGAGCGGATGCTCGAAGCACGCATCGCAACATACATTGGCTACCACGAGATTAACTTCATGCTCTGCAAGTTTATTAGGATTGCTACTGACGATAGGCGATAAATATGTTTCTGTATCATAAATAATGTATTTTTGAAAATCTTCGTAACTGCAAATGTCAGCATAGTGCATGCATGGGATAATGACACAATAGGTTCTTCAATTACTTTATGATAACACATATGATTTTCAGCTATGACATACTTTTCTTTACACACATGACCCCATACTGCATACATGTTCATCATCATCTTTACATATGCGACTGAAACAGTGGGGACACGCCTTCACCATTAAAAAGGTCCCATTAGAGAGGTGGTTCGGCATAGTCATGATCACAATCATTACAAATTATCTTACGCGAAGCGTCTGTATAAGTGCAGGATCCTTTATCAGAATAAGGTGTCAGACAACAACGACACCATGCTATGCATGCATGATCATGAACGTATGATGCATTACACCACGTACAGTAATTGCGTACCATAAGAAAAGCAGCAATAGATGTGATCAAGGATATATGATTATTGCGTACTGAATGCATAAGATTGATACATGGTAAAATCGGGGACGCACCACCGAATAGGCGTCCATGCATTGACTCTGAGTATACTTGAATAGAAAATTGATCGCGAAAATGTTCCTGTAATTTATACCAATCAGTACTATTAATTTCACGTTCAGGAATACAACAAGCTGTATAATACGCATCAAATATATTTTATTACATATCAAATTACGTCATTCATATGTAGAGATTAGTTTGTTCATTTTCTCAATAAATTGTATTCCTAAAAATATTCCTACAGCGAAACAGAATGGATATTCAGCGCAAACAGGTATAATACGTTTTTTAATATGCATGTAAGTATTTAAATCAGATCAACGTAAATGTAATAAATTTATATGTCTAGAATCGATGGAACCCTAGGAGAGTATCATTTCGCCCACCAGAGTTGTGGTCCTCTTTACGAAAGATGTGAAATTCAAAGCCATCAGATAACCTACAATCAGTGTTTGACTGAATGACTTTTTCCACTGATTCTAAAAGTACATCGGGCGTTTGTAATAGTTAGTTCAGGAATGACTTCGCGGTAATCAGGAAGCAGAACAGAGTCGACATCACTATCATTTACATCGCATAGTGAAATGTCATTATGTTCATCAAATGCACACGTTTGTGGAATTGTAAAGTCGGGATCATAAAATGTAGTGTCCAAAAATAGAAGGTTATCGTCACGTTCATCAGTTCAAAATGGTAGATCCACGTTTACTCTTGAAACATCAGAGTCATGCATCTGCTGCAAAATCGCATTAACCGCATTTTCACATGCGTTAATTTCGTCACTTAAATTAGCTGCCATTTTGTAATGTCTTTAGTGCACACTTATTTACTCCTCACTAATATAAACTGGTTTTTTAAATTATTCTTTTAAAATCTACGCTCAAAACAGTTTTAAAAGAACAAATACCAATGGCGACCTCAACAGGCGAATAAAGGCACGCTCGGTTTAAGCGCAGAGAAAATATGTGTCAGGCAAAGGCCCGCCGCGATAGCATTCCACATCCCTCTTCCTCCTCCTCCTCCTCCTCCTCCAACTCATACGACCTCCTCTATCGGATCACCTCTTAAACTCGATTCTCTTAACACGAATAACATACAACCAAATATTAAGTATGTTAAAACAATTCAGTCAAAACGTTCTCAAAATACCTTAAAGAAAATATCAAATAGTTTTCAAAATATCTTTCAACAACCATTAAAACACTATCAGCGCCCCTAACAAGCATTAATCAAACATACACCTTACTGCTAGATAATTATCAGAACTATACTCCCTTATAAGACCACTTCCTATTTTTTACATCAGATACCACGGAGGGGGGGGGGGGGGGGGAGGTGCACCATTAATTTAAAACATAAACTACCGAACTCAAAGGGGTTAAATTTTAACATTCAGCAATAACATTCAGCAACAACAAATTCACATAATAATGCTCAGTCTCACAATATATTATTCCGGCCACCTGGACGACATTGTTCACAATTCTCAAGTGTGCGCGGCTGTACATTATTGTTCACACATGCTCCGCTGTATGCCATTGTTCTTATTTCTCTAGTGTGTGCCGCTGTACGTTATTGTTCTAAACACCCTGTCCCACTGTACGCCATTGTTCTCGAACCCCTGATCCATTGTACGCCATTGTTCTCACACACTCACACACCCCTGAACCGCTGTATGCCATTGTTCTCGACCCCCCTACCGTCCCGCTGTATGCCATTGTTCTCGATGACCTCCTACTGAGAAGAATAACGCACAGCGGGGCCCATAACCACTAACTCTACAAACACCTTTGGTATATTTGCATATTATAACCATGGCTGGTATTCGTCATATGGCTTAGGTACTGAAGTTGATGTAAAAGACAATTCAAGCATTCTGTTAATTCCTTCCCACGAAATAAGATTTTAAACATTAGAGTTATATGCCTTGTCTTATTTTAATATATAATTAATCAAGAATGATAGTTCTTTCCTATGCATGTTGAGAGCGTTCAATTGGTATGGATATTGGCATAATTCGTCGACGCATTATTTGGTGGTATTTACCACAAATTTAAAAAGGTCATGTTTACCTAATTTTATTTTGGTAAACTTTTGAAATATTTTTTAGGACTGTTGTAATACCATAGTTGAAATAAGAAACAGTGTGTTGCACGTAGTGGTGGGTTACGCCATTCAGCTCCTGGATGGTAATGTCTCAAATTACATAAAAATATAAGATGATAATATCTATAGTAATTAACAAATTTGATACGATTTCAAATTGTTCATCAAGGACTAATGTTTCAAACATATATGCCTACCAAGCGCAGTTCAACTTACTAATCTTATGCAACTAATTAGGAGAGGACAGTTTAGCAAGCGAACTTCCGAATATCATAAAAAGAGGTAGGAACCAGTATTGTTATCCTTCCAAATACAGAATATGTTTATCATTATTAAGTTGCAGAGACGATCATCCTGTAGTGAGACCACAGGCTCACTTTGGGCAAGGGGCAGGACCAATTCTCCTTGATGACGTAGCATGTAACGGTAATGAATCAAATCTGAATGAATGTCAATACCGAGGATTTGGCATCAGTAACTGTGAACATGGTGAAGACGTAGGGGTTATGTGTGGTAAGTCCATACTGCTGAATTCCTCTAATAGTTAGATAATCTGCATTGCATCTAATCATGACAAGTGAATAGCTACGGTCACATAATCATGCATTTGCCAATATGTGGATATATGGCCTTGGTCAAGGACTTGACATAGATCAAGGCAGATAGATTCCGCTTAACCAATGACACATCCATGACTATATACGCATGGCCATACATGATCATGGGATTAATGTCTTATTGAATTATTGAGCACTCATATTTCGCATTCGGTGTACCTTGATTTTCTATAAATCTAAAATCGTGTTACATCATCAGATTGTCACAACAACGATTTCAAATAGGTATGGATTGTGAACAATAATCTGCAGATGTCATGACTCACTGTGGGTCGTATAGATTTTGATATCATCATCACTCATGAATGACCAGCTTGATGCAGACATTAAAATCAAACAGATCCATCCAAGTACACATGCTTTAGGATAGTATTCTGTCTTGATTGCAGCTAAATATTGGTCACGATTATGCAAACTTGATCCATCCACATTTGTGTGTAAAGCTTGTTTAGAGGCCTATGATTTACGTTTAGAAATCGTATCCAATTGGTCCGAATGTATGAAGATGTTGCTAGTAAAATTTGGTCTAGCGTCTGTGTGGGACAGTCAAGGTTCCACCCAGCCACTTAAAACAGTAAGGGTACTACAAACTACACTCATGCAGACATATAGTTAACAATGAGGACAGCACATTAATGATTCTGTGAAGAATCCAACACCCCGGTCTTATAATCTATGCCATCGAAGACTACATTATGTTTGAATCTGTTGTGTCCACGCACAGAGAGTTCTCAAAGCTAAGATTAAGTGTCCACTTTCTGCACATAGAAACGGATCGCCACCATTGTCCCAAGGTTTCAGCTGAATCCAGAATATGCAGGTTGTGTAAATCTGATAATGTAGAAGATGAAATGCACTTTGTCCTTGAATGTGATGCATTTAAACAAGACCGAAGTAGTGTTGCGTTGAACTCTCGAAGTAGTCGGCGTCTGATACACTAAATGAGGTTGGTAATTTAAATGCATGGTGTCCTGTAACTCAGGTAATATATATATATATATTCTATGATGTCAACACATTCTTTAACTCTTTTCACACCTTTTCCTAGTGCATACGTTTTCTAATTTAAGTGAGACTTTTCTCATACAGAAAACAATGGGCATTATATCATCTCGTATTGGGTTAGATAATATCTTCGGTTAAGAATACGCTGGTACAAGTAGGCGTTAACCCTTTAACGCTCAAATTTGTTTTTAAAGGGTTAAATTTTCTCATAGAAAATGTTCATTTGCATACCACGAGAAGAATATTTTTGAAAACATATTACAGGAATGACTGTTCTCTTGGTCTACTAATGGGAATTTGGTGGTGGTGGTGGTGGTGGTGATGGCGGCGGCGTTGGCGGTTTCCGTGGAGGTGGTGGAGGTGGTGCTGTTGGTGGTGGCGGTGGTGGCGCTGGAGGTGGTGGTTGTGATGGTGGTGGTGGTGTGGTGATGGTGGTTGTGGTGGTGGTGGTGGTGGTGGTCATGGTGGTGGTGGTGGTGGTGGTGCTGGTGGTGGTGGGTGTGATCGTGTTGGTGGTTGTGGTTGTGATGGTGGTTGTGGTGGAGGTGGTGCAGGTATTGGTTGTGGTGTTTGTGTTGCTGTTGTTGGTGGTGGTGGTGGTGGTCGTCGTGATGATGATAACCACAAACTTTAATTGGTCTATTTATCAAACTTATTTCTGATGTCCGGGCATTGGCTATTCATCTGCTGACGCATATAGGTAGATGGTGGTTAGAGTGTGATGATGGCAATTATTAATTATTGGGCTTAGCAATTCCCACGATGTTTATGACTTAAGAAATGTGAAATGCCAAAAACAATCATACAAATGATGAAAAAAGAAATGCCAAAGCTGATTTGACAAATGTCATGCATATAGCAGCCCAAATATTAACATAGAAACACTGTGAAGTGCAACATATTGATGGTTATGATGCAAAGGATGAGGAATATGAGAACATCGGTGATTCAAACTACATCTAACCTTGTATGTGACAACTCCAAGTATATGGGTTATTTTTAAAGCATTGAGGATGCTGAAGATAGGCGTAGTAATGAAGTCGAATTAGCAATTATTAAATTAGATGTTATCACTCAGAACATGTGTGTATCTTGTGGACAAGTTATTTAAACATCTGTCTACGACATGCAATATTGTGTGTGCCAAAACTATCATTGTATAACTACATAACTACATTTGATCGTCAATATTGCAGTTTTATTAGCAACTAAGAAGCAGGCTATTTGCCAGTCAGTCTGTCAGCAATCAAATATTTGACATTTCTCTCAGGCATCGTGCATACTCGCATAGTGAGTTATTATAATTGTGTAAAAGGTAAAATAAAATACACATAATTATTAGGTATACATTACAGGTCAAACACCAAGGTGTTATATACGACTGGTCGATGGCATGAACCTGAGGGAAGGTCGGGTTGAAGTACTGTATGAAGATGTGTGGGGAACAGTATGAGATGATTACTTTGATAACAATGGAAATGCGGCGAGTGTAGTATGTGCGCAGATGGGGTATTCGTAAGTACAAACACACCAATCACAGTCATCAACGCATGGTCACCTCCAAGATGGCATATGCCAGATGATCTCACGAACATACAGGAAGTCTTATCTAGTATTTACTAAGTACCACCTATATAATAAAGCGCACGCAAGAGCAAGGCAAATTAATGTTGTGTCTGACAAGTTCGTCGGGTGAAAGCAATGCACGCCATACCTATACCATAGGAAGCATGATCGATGACACATAATGTTGGCTTGCTATGTATGATTACTGTATTCTGCTGCTGTAGTAGTCGAAACGCTATGCAGCTGCAATGAGTCCTTCTTCGCTTTTTTGCTTGTAGCTAATACAGTTTGTATCAATGCAAAATTGAAAGGCGGTTTGGACTTGGTATACATTCAAACAAAATGTGCGTCATTAAAACTTAACTTTCTGCATGATTTGATATATTCCAATTCAACTTGGGCCATTGTTTCACGAACATTATTGGAAAGGTATATTGGACCTTATTCCACAGAGTGTATATTCCTTTCAAAGACACCACCGCCAAATGTCATGAAGATACCAGATGTCTTCAATGAGCAACGCCAAGCATTGAATATGTTTACTAAGGTAACGCCATCACCATTAGAATGGGAAAGTATGCTAGACCAGAGACTATGGGGAAACGACAATATTCAGATACGAAATAAAGGCCTTTACTTCCCATCATTGGCTAGTAAAGGTGTTCACAGATTGTCCGATTTAATCAACTCAGATACACGTTCGTGGATTTCAGGGCAAACAATATCAGAAAAATATGCATTAAGGAGTATTGATGCCCATCGTCTGTTAGGACAATTAAAGAAGGCTGTTCCCATCGACTGGTTCACACTACCAAACGCTGTTGACAAGAGGAAATTTCTCCACCGGTGTTGCATTACAATGGAGAAGAATTCAAATGCCATATGCGTTCTCATGATTGGTATAGTATCTTAATATGTAGACACGCCAAGATGCCCAGAGCAATTGATGCATGGAATAATACCAATTATAAACCCTCTGACTGGAATAATGTGTGGAATTATTTACACTTGCCATTTATACCACATAGGGCACGTGATGTAGGATGGCGGCTCATTCATCGCAGACTTTGGGTTGGCCATTTATTACAGAAATGTCCTCTCTGTAAAAAAGAGGAAGAGACATGTGTCCACGTGTTCATTAATTGTCTGGAAATTATTGAATTCTGGAAATTTGTGAAACAATTGCAGTAAAATTTGATATTCATTCTTTAAATCTAAAAGCAGAAATGATTTTGTTTAGGGATCTTAAATCTATAAAGCAGCATCTAACCAGCCATAAACATGGGGTCTTAATCTGTCTTATCATGATAGGTATATGGACAGTTTGGAAATACCGATGTGCACAGGTGCTGAATCCTGACAGGTCAACCCATTTAATTTCCCTGACAGCAATTTTTCGTACCCTTTTAATGCAGTGCCTTCAAGGCGAATTGCAGAGGGCTACGAAAGAAAGGAGTTTGGAGAAATTCAAGGATATGTGGTGCGGGAACAACATAGTTGAAGTTCTGCCAACGAATTTAATAATGTTACGTCTATGAGCATTTTCTGATGAATACATGTTAACCGGTTCTTTACAATTAATTACATGTAAGATGTATTGTTGTGGTTATTTGTGGATTTGGTAACGTAGAAACTGTTGCTGTATCACATTAAATTGATTTCAAGATACCTAACAGTCTATAACTATGATTAATTTGAAATTAACATACCTGGGTGCTTGGGGCTGCAAGGAATAAGGCGTGTCCTACAAGTGGCAGGTGGTCATATACGCAACTTTAATATTCGTTGGTTTTACAATGCGAAAAGTGACTCTATATCCCAATGTAGCTACTATTAGCCCTTGTTCCGGGGTAATTTTCGAAAATCCATTCGCAAGTAAATTTAGAATCCCATAAGATATTTAAACATTCATTTGAGCCTCTTTATACTGGCAATGTTTGTAAACATAGCCAAATACACAATAAGCGCGTTTGTTCCAGGTTAATTCTGGAAAACGATCGTGCAAGTAAAGTGATTTGTTAATTTTCAACTCACATTTACCACACTATGCAATATTACCGTGTCGCTAAACACATTGCAGATATTCTAGTATTTGCCTTTTTATAAATCATCCTGTGGGCCTTAATTGGTTTGTTCTTAATACTTATAGGCTTACGCTTGAACAGTGTGTTTATGTTATGACCTTTATTACACTGCTGTCAATATTTATTAATACAGTAGAGTCAGTAGAACAATGGTGGGCGCGAGTTTTGGAGGCGGTGTTGCTGCCAGTCGTTGCTCTTATGGACAGCAACAAGCTTGTGGCATATTTGTTTTGCACATATACATTGCCGTCATATGAATACAAAGCAAATTTGAGAGTCTAAATTTCAGTGCTCTAATTCTCAAATACGTGTCTGATTTCTGAACGTGTGGATTTTTAACGTTATGCTGTTGCGCTTAATGGCAGGAATTTTTGATGATGTAATATATGATTTTATCAAATGTTTTATGGAAATGTTTGTTAACCCTTTGAACCCTCGGTTCACATAATATTAATTTCAAACATCGGTACAAGAAGCTGTTGTGTAATCTGAAACGAATTTGACAGGTATATGTTGTTGTCTACGCAGCAACAGATCTAAGTCGGGTTGGTTTGAAAATACATCGCAGAATATTTATAAAATTAAAGTATTTTGGTGTGATTGCATTTCGTGTTGAAAGGGTTAAGACATAGCCTAGCTAGATGATGCATAGAATTTTTAAGAAATTATATAATTGAATTGCAAATATTTATTACTTATTTATACACGTGACTGATACGATAATTGTTTTCTATTGAGTTATTCTTTGCTTAATGTTCTTTTTCAGTCAGTATATCTTTGGGTACTATGGATTTCCACGCGATCCTTTGATCGTGCTACCAAAAAAAAGAGAAAAAAGTAGTAGTAGTATTGCTACTACTACTACTACTACTACTACTACTACTACTACTACTACTACTACTACTACTACTACTACTACTACTACTACTACTACTACTACTACTACTACTATTCCTACTACTACTACTACTACTACTACTACTACTACTACTAATACTACTACTACTACTACTACTACTACTACTACTACTACTACTACTACTACTACTACTACTACTACTACTCCTACTCCTAATACTACTACTACTACTACTACTACTACTACTACTACTACTACTACTACTACTACCACTACCACTACTACTACTACTACTACTACTACTACTACTATTACTCCTTCTTTTTTTTTTAATCCGCCGCTGACACAGTCGGATACACTTCATGGTGGAACTCCTTTAAAAATGCTTGCAAACCCCCATAAAAAATCAGATGAAATAGCAGGCTTTATTAATAGAATAACAATACAAACCTAACATATCAAAACAGTGCAAGCTAAAATACTTTATTATCATATACCACAACCGTGCCATAACTACACAGAAAACATAGTTAATAAAGAGCTGATGACATAACATAATTAAACAAAGCCATTACTATTTGCACACCGTGTAGTAGTAGGCCCACATGGCGAGCATAGCTAACCAACAAGTGGTAAAGCAACTCATCAATAATTAGCAGTACGCTACTGCTACTCATTGACGCCATTGAACCGATTCATGACCGTCAGGCTAAGTAGATCATATGTAGTTTAACGTAGCACACCATATAGTAGCAGGGCCAAATGGCGAGTGCAGCTCGCTATCAAGTGGCGAGGTGACTCGTCAATAAGTAACAAAACGTTACTCATTGACGACAGTTAGCCGATTCTTAAATGCCCAGCGGACGTAGTAGTCTTTATATAATATAATGCACAAAGCAAATGTATAGAAACTATGACTACCTAGATGGCGCTTTGGGTTCACAAGTGGTAAAGCGATTAATTATCAGTAAGCTACTGCTACTCATTGACGCCATTGAGCCGATTCATGACCGGCAGGCTAAGTAGATCATATGTAGTTTAACGTAGCACACCGCATAGTAGTAGGGCCAAATGGCGAGTGCAGCTCGCCAACAAGTGGCGAGGTGACTCGTCAATAAGTAACAAAAGGTCACTCATTGGCGCCAGTTGGTCGATTCTTAAATACCGAGCAGGCGTAGTAGCCTTTATGTCGTAAAATGCACAAGGGAAAAGTATACAAACTATGACTACATAGATGGCGCTCTGGGTTCACATTTTAAATTTACTTCATTGTAAGTTTTTGTAAATTACCCTGGAACAAATACACCTGACGGTAAACATTTACAACAGGATGCTAATTGTATATATGTAAGATGTCATACTATGTTAACCTAATGAACTCGAAAGTCGGATCCAGAATATTGACGCGATGCGCATTTGATATTTAAATATACCGATTCCCACGGTTAGGTTACTCGTCAAAATTATCATCTCCTAAGACATTAACATTTAAAAAAAAAAGTAAATTAAATAAAATAAAATACCATATATCAATATGCAACAAGCAACGAGTGTGCTAGCTTATACAAGTTCTGCTTCTGCTATTTTAGATATCCGTGTTCAATTGATACTAGGCCAGTTTTGCACCATACATCTATAAACCTACTTTCTTTTCCATGTTCCACTAGCCTGTAAAATGCACAATGAATGCAGTTCATCAACAATGATCGAAATATAGCCTTATGTCTCTTTGGTGGTTGTTTCCTGTGTTATCTCTGGCCTCTGAACACCGATGCTTCCAAATGGGCCACACTCCTACAGATAACAGGGTTACTAACAATTCTTTCTCCTTGCTATTAATGACTCGTCCGATAGTTGAGCAATCTTTGAACATAATTGTTTCAGCCATTAATTTCACATATTTGATTCCAAATTTAGCAAGGAGCATATTGATATATACCAAAAAGCCTGTAGCTATACAACACTGTGTAAACAGATGGTCTATTGTTTCCTCCTCAGTATTACATAATAAGCACCGGTCTGTACATGTTATTTTGCACATATTATTTAGATGGCCGACCCACAGCCTTCGATGGAATACTCGCCATGCCAGGTCCCGTGCATTTGCTGGTAGACGAGGCAGATGTATTGTTTTCCACGCATTTTTCAGTTCTTTGGCGCGCATCCTAAATTGTTTCAATGCCTAACTGCAATAGGAGACTGTCTCCGACTTTGCATTAGCATTCCATACCAGTCTCTAGATGCCATGTTGTATTTTATATGCTCTGACTTAAATACTAATGTTGGTTGCAACATATCTCTGTTGCCACGTGCTTTCGGTAATTTGAACCATTCACCAGGTATTGCATTCTTTATTCTAGGAAATAAGCGTTGGGTATCAATATGCCTCATTGAATGTTGCCCTTGCTACATCCTGCATCGCAATCCATTTGCGAGATTTTGGATTTACTAAATCACGTAAATATTGAATGCCATTTTTGGCCATAGAGGGCAAATATAATACAGCATCATTATCACGAATCAACTCGTTGCCCCTAAGACGTTGCTTTTCAACAACTGGGTTGTGGCATTATCGTGTAAATATTTTTAAAGCTTCGAGCTGTTCTTTATATACGTCTGGCATCTTCTGATGGTTAGGTGGTAGTTTATTGCACATAAATAAATATTCTACTAGAAAAGGATCTATGTACCTTTGTAGAAGTGCCCTTGCCACACTTGACCAAGAGGAGTTTGAAGTGAGTAACTTATTCAAAAATTTCAGTTTTAAAGATGCACACTTTGCTAAAACATTAACCAAATCCAGGCCTCCATCATGCTTTTCATTGGTGAGGATTGACTGCGATACTAAATGGGCTTTGACCCCCCGCCCCCCATAAGAAGGACAAAAGTAACGTGTTGATCTTTGACTCTACTGATTTGGGCATATGAACTACAGAAGCGGTATACCACAGCCCAGATAAAATTAAATTATTAAGGACAAATGTCCTGCCAAATACACTTAGGCGACGTCGTTTCAAATTTACTAATGCACACTTTAGCTTTGATAGCCTTTCTTCCCAGTTTATTATTACATCTTGTTCGCTACTAAAGTAAATACCCAAAATCTTTATGACATCGTCTGACCAGTTAATATCCATAACCTTTTCAGTTCTGTCCTTCCAAGCGCCCATAAATAATCCCTTAGATTTTTCTCTATTGACCATTAGCCTTGATGCCTTTTGAAAATCTGATAATACTCCATTTAAATTTCTGAAATCTCAATTTTTACCTGCAAACACAGTCGTATCATCTGCATATTGAGACACCTTTAGTGGCCTTTCTATGCCACGTATACATACTCCCTGAAAATCATTGCATTGCCTCAATGTGGGCCCCAACGATTCCATAGCTATGACGAATAGACGTGGAGACAATGAGCAACCCTGTGTGACATCTCTTTCCAACACTACAGGTTCAGATAGATGATTATTTACTAAATAGCAACTTGTTATATTAGTATATAAAATATTGTCCCCCATTTAATAAATCTGGAACCAACGCCAATATGGTATAATTATTATTATTACTACTACTACTACTACTACTACTACTACTACTACTACTACTACTACTGCTACTACTACTACTACTACTACTACTACTGCTACTGCTACTGCTGCCACTACTACTACTACTACTACTACTACTACTACTAGTAATGGCAGTAGTAGTAGTAGTAGTAGTAGTAGTAGTAGTAGTAGTAGTAGTAGTAGTAGTAGTAGTGGTAGTAGTAGTAGTAGTAGTAGTAGTAGTAGTAGTAGTAGTAGTAGTAGAAGTTGGTTTCAAAATATTCAACAGAATGCTTATTTGATTATACATTCATCAAAGACATGCAATTCGTACACTTTGAGCTATGCTATTTTGATTGTGACGTCACATACGTCATTGACAGATTGGATCCCTCTATTCATATCATGCAATTGCAGATAACCATTATGCGTGGATTGGGGGTGGGGTGTGGGTGGACGCGGGGAGGCTGCCTTCACCGTTATTCAATGTGACATATTGAGGAAATATGAAGAAAAACCTCTAACTTACTTGAGATGGTGAAAGGTTTGTTCGTCTGAGATCGATCAGTCAAGACTGGGCCTTCTGACTTGAATAATGCAGGGTCAGAAGAAAGATTGCCGTTCTCTCTACACATGTTAATAATGTCCTACACAAATCCTAATGTGACTACTGGAAATCATTAACGAATATAGATTTAGTAAACTTGTAAACCAACTTCATACTTTGAAGAAATAACTTGATACACTGATAAGAGTATTCAAACATTAACTTCTGTAATTGACTGAATACATATTGACAATCTAATAGCTCTAACAATATCGTATTAAGATATCTCTTATTACAATAACGACTGATCTTAGAGTTGGGCGAGTGTTCATAATTGTAAGCATCAGGTGCTGTTATACACAAAGATGGGATTAGCCTATGTTGCGACTTTTTGGCTAACTTTTCTGAGCCATGGAGGTTGATTGGTCATCTTCATGCATTACGTCATTATGGCTCAATCAATCTCCTCTTAATCTCTTCAGGAACCTTCCATCTTCACAAGTGTGATCCGGTGTGATCCAGTACAAGCAGGATCAGTTTGATGGCTTGATGATAGCTAGCAATAACAAATATTGGAAATACCACACATACTGTTTATTCCAATTCAACTATGAGAGCTATAACTAAGTTTTTCCTATTCATGTATGATGTGCAAGCTTGGGATTCACTGAGTTCTTATCCATCAAAGTGCATTATGGATTGATTTCTGACCTGGAATGCAAATAATGCCTCATTTCTGGAAGACTACAAGTAGGTATAAGTTGTGATTCATAGTCCCATGCTTCTATTACCAAAGTCGAAGAGAACCGGAAAATTAATCATGCATATATGTGGGATAAATCTTTGCTTCATGTCTGAAAACAATGTTTTAATGATTATCTTACAAGGTATTGATGTTCCAAATGCCAGCAATTCTTTCTTAATCTGTCATAAGACTTTTTTATTAAATCCTGTATAAATCACAGAGACAAGCAGAACTCAGTCATTAAAACACGCATCTGTTAATTGGGTCCAAAGTGCGCTGCGCTAAATATTACATGAATATAAAAATGCCGCTTGTTTAAACGTACATGTGTCTAGGCCTAATACACTATTTAAATCAAGCATGGTTCTAACATCGTGTTATGGATAATTATATGTGTGCATTCGTTGCTGTTTACTATTTAGCAACAGCAGCAGGAGACAACTACCTGGCAGCAGAAACTTATATTCGATGTGAGTCAAACCATTCGAATATTAATTTCTACATCAACTAGTTCAAACTCTCATCAATTTCTATCTGTCCATCCATCCATTTATCCGTCTTATGTGTTTGTTCATTCG
Organism: Chaetoderma sp. LZ-2023a; assembly: GCA_034401795.1. Lineage (NCBI taxonomy): Eukaryota > Metazoa > Mollusca > Caudofoveata > Chaetodermatida > Chaetodermatidae > Chaetoderma > Chaetoderma sp. LZ-2023a. Next base: position 16,925,813 of record CM067363.1, on the reverse strand, counting down.
TAAAATGAGCGATTATTTACATAGTAAAAGCATACAGCATTAAATGGCGCTGCTATCACACCAGTATTGCAAAATGATTCAGGCAGTGACATTTAATGTTCCCTGTATAAAGCGGCTCAGGGGAATACCATTATATATCATCAGTCCTATTTAAAATTAGAACAACTTATAATGACGACATGATGGCGATGATATTAATGAATATTCATATCCGAAATGACGTCACACAATTTAGGGTCAGGCTCGCCAGATCGAGGAGTTAAGATGAAGGTCACACTGATCATTGATGCTAGCTAATTATCGAGTCCTACCGTGCCCCATATTTACAGTATGTGCTGCACGCAGTTGGTGATGCAGACACCACGCACTCGTCCACCGGTAAATGTTTAAACTCATACTTGCATAAGAAAGGACGGTAGAGACGTTCATGTGCACGATAGGTAGATAAAAGAAATTGTAAAGAAGTTAAATGTAAGAAGCGTCTGTGAAGCAATGGAAATGGTGTAACTTAGTGGCTCTAGGCCAAACACTAAAACCTGAGTATAACCTATGACATCTCTGATTAGCAACCGAAGGAATTTTAGAATGATGTAATATAATATATCGAAACTAGACAAGTAGATTGCACATTAGGCGTTGGTGTACGATTACAGCAACATTAGGACATGCACATGTCGAACCCCGTTAGGAAAACCAGACGTCGTACGGATATAGGTATACTATAATTGACCTTTCCAGTTTATCCACCCATCATATGACGTCATAATCAACTACGCGACGTGTAGGATGATGTTATAGTCAATTACAGCTTGAATGTTTGGATTTAGTCCGCCATAACTGCTGTATAGTCCGACACGTTGTACTAAATGTATGTCTTTACTATTTAATAAACATTATGTCGAATATTTGTAATCTAATTTGACCCAGCCAAATTTGTTTCAAAATATTCAACAGCTTACCTGTATAGTTTATTGAAAATTGATAGTCATGGAGATCAGGGATCTATCGATTCCAACACGAGCGAGACGTGGGTGGAGATTAGCTAGAGATGGGATGGGGCATAGCTAAAACTGGAAAGGTTCATTGTATCAACACCAGCAAAGTGCGGCTCTCATCGTTAGTCACACCTGTATGATGACTTGCTAGACCAGTAGATGGATATGATTTAGCATAACAACTGGCATTAGCTCAATGTTAAATGCCACTCGTTTGATCCGAACAATTAAAAGGAATACGTCTGATTCTTGGGACTGCTTGACGTCCAAAGTAAGGAGCTCTGCGTATAATAGTACATGATTAATGGTTGAATACGAGCTGCCCCATTGTTATACTATTATTATTATTATTATTATTATTATTATTATTATTATTATTATTATTATTCTGCTGGACGTACACATCACCTGTACAGTGGACCTTTCCAGTGTTATCCATGCCCCGCCCATCTCTAGCTAAGCCCTACCCACACCTCGCAAGTGTTGGGATCGATCGATCTCTCAACACCCTGACTATCAATTTCCAAAAAGCTACACAGGTAACGTGTTGAATATTTTAAAACTAATTTGAGTGGGTGCTGTTTCTGCCTAAGGCAGCAACAGCGTTGTCTAAGGCATCAACAGCGCCCAGTCAAATTGGTTTCAAAATATTCAATAGCATGTTTATTAAATAGCAAAGAATTACAAAGACTGTCAATTCATCCGACGTGTCGGACTATTTGAGATTTGATGATGGTCTATATGGAAGCCTTTGTGACGTAATGAGTGTGACGTCATCATACATGCGCTGGGCTGATTATGACGTCATACGATGTCAGATGATGGATACTCTGGAAAGGTGAATTAGTCCTTAGGAAATAGAAAACACCCCTTTCGGTATATTAATGTGCGCGGCGTGTAATGGTTAACAGCAGAGATTTTGCTCTATCATAATATATTACATTTGCATAGCTAATAGTGAAAGCAAGGTAAAAGTAAATCTCATCTGGTCTGGGAAAAGCGGCCATGTATTTTAAAGAGCGGTGTCTCGCGGCGTTAAGGGATCAACCCTGGCTGAGGGAAATAATACCCAGCTTGCACCTTCCGACAATTTAATAATATACCATATGAAAATGAAGGTTATTGCTTATTTTTGCAATCCAAGAGCTTATGGTGCAGTTGAGAGAAGCTTTGGCCCTGGAACTGGACCAATTTTACTTGATGATGTAAGATGTCTTGGCAATGAGACATCTCTATTTGACTGTCGGCATAATGATGTCGGCATACATAACTGCGGCCATGGATAGGATGATGGAGTTGTTTGTCGTAAATGATAAATATCACACTCGCACAGATATGCACACATACACGCACACGTCTATAGCTTACCACACGCGCGCACTCACACACACGCGAACGCACGCACCCACACGTGCACACATACATCCAGGGCAGCGATCGCGGTGAAAGCTGTGAATAACTGAATTACGGCTTCCAAATGGAGGTGGTATCGTTTTGACTAAGGATACACTACTTAGGCGCATACCATTATGTCTAGTCGTACTGGGGGACTTTTACATACCTTGTAATTATGGTACTACTTACCTTCAATATTAGGTACGGACCCATACGATTAACTGTTATGGTTGCACCTTATTTATACTACACTATTATATATCTGATTTTCACAGTTGCTCTTTGATAAACCGTACTGAGTAATCTAGATATTATGGACAGCAAAACCTTTGCCTTGAAAATCTGGTGTCGGTGCGTACGCCGCCCTCGTGCACTCCTCAACTATTATGTAAAGATAACTTGGAAGAACAAAATCTTGATATCAATGGCTAGGCTGACTGGTTCGCCTAAGTTGCCGAGTCTCAGTTTCGCTGATATGGTGGATATAAATAGATACAAATGTATACCATAGCAAGCGAAACAAGTGATTGCAACCCCTCGCCCACCAGTGTTTGTCAAATTGCAGATTGCTTGGATTTCCTGTATTTTCCGGTTGCTAGTCGGAAAATAATCACTCAGACACAGTATCAGTTGCTAAATTGTCATCTGTCAGTTTCCTGGTATTTCTCCGGACTCGCCCATAAAAGAATTATGAGTGGTTTGGCTACATTTGAATACATTATTTCCTTTTTATTCACAGAGTAGGCAAGGAGATGGCAGTAATGACTGGACTCCTGGAGCTCAATCAAGTGTGTAATCTCCCAATAAACTGAATCAGCCAGCATGCATATATACCTTGTTATATTCTAATCACATACACAATCCTGTGCTGTTTACTCACACATAAATTGAGGAGTTACGCTTCCCGATTTTACCCATAATATATAGAAATAATAAAGATTTTCACCCTAAAACTTGACTACAATCGTGATAATTATTTCCATTATGAAATTCAGAGAAGCCATGCAGATAAAATCTGTAACTTTTCGTAGCTAGTATGATGTGCAGCCGTTGCTACCTAAGCATGATCATCAGTGAATTCAGAGATCGATTGATCCCAATACAAGCGAATTGTGATGGGGGGGGGGGCTTAGCTAGAGATCGCCGGGGCATAGCTAACCCTGAAACGGTAAATTGTGTTCCAGTTTGGTTGGTTTAGATCCGCATGATGATGGAAAACTGATTATCATCTTTAATGGGAAAAAGAATCGTGTGCTCCATCTTAGTCAGAATGGGATCATACGCAGAAAATGAAAATGTGCAAAAGAATGCTGTATTATATATGCCATATATAGACAAATAACCAGCCAAACTCTCCTTAGTATAAGTACGTCTAATATCAAATACAGCGCACTATGAACTGCGTAACACAAAGCCACTGTCTGTGAGGGTAGCGCAACAGAGATAGTCTATGTTAAGAGATGCTCTTCGAAAGGCAGAAAATGCGCCTGCGTGGAAAGCAACACAATTTGCTGTGGATGTACCAACAGGTATCAGGCAAGGTTAGTCTTAGGGCGTGCACGCAGATCTGCCAGATGATTTCGTTCAGCTGTGCCGCTAGTGTGCGTGGCGTTGGGACAAGGCTGCTGGTTAACTGTGGACCTCGGGGTTGCGGATCCGGTGTTGCACGCTCCCGGGTTATACAAAGACCAACTTCTAGACCCAAGGGAGCGTTCACATTACAGACCATGTGACCAGCCCCGCAGAAGTTGAACCTCACGGTCTCATCCTCGCTATTGATGTCACCGGTGTGATGGTCGCACTGCAGCATTTAGCACGGGGACATAATTAAATACATACAATAATTAAAAGTAGCAGTCAAACAATGGTACTCGTTTGCTGCTACAAGAGAGAAGTCAAGTTCATAGGGTGAAGTTGATGACTCGCCATCATGGTCCTCGCCAGAGGTACATCATAGATCATAATCCGCGAGGCATCCCCACATGGGAGAGTACTAACGCGGCTACTTTGCAGGTTTAATATAAACCATATTACCCCCTAACACGAAAATCATTTGCTGCGAGAGAAAAGTGCATTGCGCGACCACCATCACAGGAAAATGCCTGCAACGCCGAAGCAGAGGAAGAGAGATAGCAAAAAGGGTCAGTCTATTGTTCAACTAAGCTATGCAAAGAGTCAACCTAGTGAAATTATAAGTTTAATGTGATGCACACTGTATTACGTGAAGATGAGGTGGATGATTTCCGCAGAAATCAACACTGTCATCCTATGTAAATTCAAAGATACTGAATTAGTAGTTGCTGCTTTATTTATGCGGTCCTTCTGCTAGATCTTATCCTAACATTTGTTTTTTTGGGGCCAGAGCAAGGTTAATCCGCAAATGGCAATGTATTCTAACTATCTTTAACATTTAAGCCTGACATCCTCACGGAGCATTCCCCCTCAGCTAGACAGCGTGCGGAAATACCATGAGATGAAAGCTCCAGAATCATATAACGATCCAGTCACCATCGCATCATGATCACATATAACAGCACAGGGACGAGTCGCATTACATAAGCATTGGAAAGCACATGTAAGTATATGGTGGGAACAAAGATGCAGCAATCCAACAATAGTGACCTTCCCCTGAGGGCGTGGTGGGTTCTAAGACCGCACGCAGTCACTTGTAGAGTTAGATGGAGAGCTGAGTCCCGTCCGTCACCAGCGGTTTGGGGCGGACCATGTGGGATCCGAACCCAGGACTAACATTTTACCTGTCTTTAGGGTTCAGTGAAATTCGCCCAGAGATGCACTTCAGGCCATTAACTGTAATACTTTCACAATGCTTTCTGCGTTGGCGTGTTTATCTAACTAACTAGTATCAGAAGATACAGGGGAAGTGTATGCGGTTATCGTCACAGTTTCTAAGCACTCTGAAACCCCAATAGTTTCAAGGTCAGCTCAAAACAACGTGACAAGGGAGGTCCAAACACTTAATACGCCCGGAGGCTGGAGGAGCATAGACAGAGACAATTACTCATATAACGGAGGCCTTAAGTTATATGGCGAATTTATACAATCTAGCCGGTGTGTGGTGTTACATATCCACTACGCCCGGAAAAGCGACTTACACGAAATGTCTCCTATAGGGCAATCGTCCCTACTACAATAAACCTATCCTATCGAGCTAAAACAGTCCAGGTTTACTCGACCGCATGTCATGTTCATGCAATGATAACATGAACAGCGATCGAAGTGAAAAATTGATGCTGTTGGCGAACAAGGTTGTGTGGTTGTTGTTGCTGTATTGTGTAGCCTAGCGAACTGCAGTTCCAAAGTTTTATGTAAAATAAGCAAAACATACCTAACCAGAATGGCTGCTGCCATATAACTAACTATAACAGTACAGTAAAATGAGAGGTCCCCCGACCTTGATAGTGCCTGTTAGTCATCGGCACAAAACAAAGATAATATATACCGGTAAAAAGGATAAACTATAAAAATGCGGTCTCAGACGACGTGCGGTACCCGTTAGTCATCAGTACCTGTTACAGAAAAATAATACATGAATACAAAAATAATATTGCAATGGCGGAGTACCTATTAGTCATCGGTACGGAAAAAGTCCAGGAATCACAGTAATTGAAGTTAGGAAAAACTGCAGGCGAACTGTCTGATGCGGTTTATTCTCAGGAACGGTGAAGAAGAAAGTTTGTGGAGGCGGATGGCTAGTAGCTAGTCACGTCTATGCACAAATGTAATAATTTAAGCTGTATTTTGAAAGTTCCATATGGGTGCGGAAATTGGAAGCTGCATTGTAGTTATGAGTGGCTATGCATGAAAGTTAATAATGCAGGTGCCTTCTGGCGAATCATAACATGAGATGCACTGCAGAGCTCGTGTGATGCATCGGCCAATGTGTCCTGACTGCGGTCAAAAGTCTACAGTTAAACACAACACAATTGCGGATTTTGCTTCACCACTGGTCGGCGTGGTATGGCAGATCTGGCGAGTTATCCATTGAGCACATCACTCACCCTACATACTCTGACGAGCCTACATCGAGGCCACCAGGCCCATCCGCACGAAGGCCCCTCTTCAGTTGGTAGCTTGGGTCACCTTACTTGATTGTCTTTATTGCGATGGTGGCTAGTACCCTAGAGAGGCGAGTGCTCAAAACCGAATGTTACCGCAGTTGGCTATAGGGAGCCCACAATACGGTTAGCAATTGCCCACGGCTCGCTTATCTCAGATCAGGTACCTCACCACCACCAGTTCTCTCCTAACTGCTCTCGATTCTCATTTTCCAGCCCCTTTTAAACTACTCGTAACTACTATTCAGCTGGAGCACCGCAGCCAATCAGCGAGCGAGCTACAGAGGCACGGAAGCGATCACGTGGCGTGCTATCGTACCCATGCACTGAATGTATGAATGCACTAAGCCTATGGGGTTGGGTATTTTGAAAGGAATTTGCTGGTTTAATAAAAGATAACTCGGCCATTTCTAGACCGATTTTAAAATGGTAAAATGATTTAGAATCCTCGTTTCATTCCGGTCATGATGGAGCCCAAGAACCTCGAGGAAAGTATAATTTAAAGGTATTGCATGTACCAACTCGGTATAAAATATGAGCTTTTTCTCTCCAACGTTAATGTGCGTTGGTAATCATTCTCTGACGCCTGCGCATGTGCGCTAGGCGATCTCAGGGACTTACTCGTTTTAAGAACCTCTCGTATGTGCCTCTATACACTCGTACTGTCTACCTAGGAGGGCATGCTTGGAATGTACCCGGTCCGGCCGTTCCGTACTCAGACGTTCTGGGACGGTTCATACCTGACCGGTCGATCAGCGCTACACCACGCGAGTAGGCGCGTAGACGAGAGGAGTAGTGAAGCGAGAGACACGTAGTTTATCAGAGAAGGCTCATAGACGTGGGAAAGTGTGTGAAGAGGGAGGCATACTTTCATTTATTTATTTTTCCAGCCCTTTTCTTTTTTCTTTTTTTCCATGCTGTGATGCGTGCTCTTTTTATTTGTTTTAATACTTTGATTTAGCTAAAACAATAGCTCACATGGGCGTTCTCATGGGTGACGGATACTTAAATTTCCGTCGAGAACGCCCAAGCTCCAACGTACCTAAATTAAGATATATATAGATATAAAGTGTATACATATAATGTATATGAAACTATAACACAAACAGATGATAAAGACAATGTGGCCCGTTATTGTGGATCCGCACGGATGGCTTTCATCATCCACATATCCGCCCCGTTTACTGAAACGAGAAGAAAAATAAGAAGAAGAATATCAAATATAATAAGCCCATAAAAAGTCCATCAGGCAGCCCCAGCAATAACTGGGACGGCATGATCGGGATAAAAGACATAGTTATTGCGGGATGCTGTGTTCCTACACCGCATAAGGTATGTTTACAGCGTAGGGATCCACCATGACTATTTTGATGAGATACAGCTGTGCGATAATTAGCACAGCTGTGGACGATGACTGTGGTCAGCCTAGGGACGGGGTTTCAATTTTAAAAACATAGTAATAATAATAAGCAGAATATATCAACAATAAGCAAAAATTCACCTTTCCGCACACTTAATCAAACATTCTGCTGCATACATGACGATAATGACCACAGGTGTTTGCCGAAAAGTTCCCACAGTACATCTGGGTACCGCGATCCGTGTATGATGGACGTGGTGCGTGGTTTCTAACTGCTGAAATGCTTTTGGTAATGCTCTCCAAACTTGTGTCCGATGATGTGGTGGATAAATTTGCAAATGTTCGGTTTAAATGCGGTGTTGACGTTTTGCTAGTGATGGTGACTGTGGTGATGTTAGGACGTGTCTGAATTGTCTCGGTGGCAGTGGCTGTTGTCATCATGGTGGTGGTCGCGCTGGTGGTGGTGGTGTGCGCGGAATGACTACTGCGGAAGTCAGTGATGGTGCGTGATGAGGTGGCTGTTGTTGCGGTGGTGAGCCTCCTGATCTTTTCGGCCTGTATAAGTTTGTTTGCAGAGGTATGTGGTGCTGCTCAGATGTCTGGTTGGTGCGCGATGCAGCGTTTCTCCGAGTGCACTTTGTGCAATGCAGTGGCTTTGCGGATGGCAGGATTCGTTTATGCGGCGTGATGAGTTTTAGATGCGGTGCTGTTAGTGGTGGCTGCTGTGGTGCTGGTGCTGCATGATGGTGCTGTCGTGATGCTGGTCTCCTTGGCTGTGTCCTCGTCAATTGTTATGTCCGGTGGTGATGTGGAACTATTTGAATTATCAGGTTATTGAAAGACTCGGCAATGTTATTGGCACAGGGATCATGACTGGTGTGGAAGTAACTGTTGCGGATGCTGCTGGTGTTGAAACTGAGGGTGCTGTCGGTGCTGTCGGTGCTGATGTTACTGGTGGTGTCGGTGTGGTGGTTGCTGCGGTGTTGGTGACTTCTGAAGTGGCTGCTGTTGTGGATATGGAAGCTGATTTGGAATACAGTGAAACAGGCTACCGTCTCTTGGTACATTTTCTTTTGGCCATCTTGCCGGTTGGAATCACTTGAACAAGCTATCGAGCTTCTTGTCGTGGACCAACGATTTCAATGGCCACGTCCTGTTCTCCGGGGTTACGTGTCACTATCAGCACATGGTGTTTGTAAGTTGTGGCGTGAGTGGTTCCATAACGAGTGACTGAATACAGGTACTTGCAGTCAGAACAATATGCCCGCTGGAGTAAATGATCTTGGTTTACATGCAATTTTAAGTCCGAGTTTCTAGAAAATTCGTGTTTACACGGCTGTCATTTATATATTTGTAATGTACGCGGATATCTCTTAACAGTGTCCATTTGAATTTCTTCTGTCGAGGAGTCACATAAAGCAAGATCTTTCGCATGTGACATTTCAACTCCGCATTTTGCTATTTGTGGGACCTAACCTAACTTTCCTATCATAATAAACTTTCCTGAAGGCCAATAATGTAATAAAGATAAATATAATAATAATAATAATAATAATAATAATAATAATAATAATAATAATAATACAGCAGAATTTAGTTTGCAACACGAAAGTGGCCTAAAGCCCGATCTTCCCTAGTGTCGAGTTTGGAGGGAAGATGAAGTTTCAGTGCACGCATTCCTCCTTTTATAGGTTTTGGTGACGTCACAGGAGGGCAGATGACCACGCTCGTAAACTTCTGGTTGAGTCGGTCATCTCCATAGATGGGCCTTGTGATTTTTCCTGGAGTCTGATTGTAATAACCCCTTCGTAAGAAGAAGTTAAATATAAATATGAAAACGAAGGAAGGCCACCTTCATCTCCATCAGATCTCCGATCAACATTAAAATCAGTAACTACTTATTTCTGTGGACGCCCACCTTTTAATTAGAGTAAAGCATTTTTCAACTTAGATACGTATAAACTCGCCTGTTCAAATTTCAAGCTGGAACGCCGGATGGAGTGGGAGAACGTGATTACGGCAGCAGTCTATGACTCCGACTCATCACCTCTGGCCTCCTCCATCGTGTGAGGTCACTGTGTTGGTCTTCCTCTGTACCGTATTGGTCCAGGAGAGTGACGACGGCGCTGGGTGTGGTATGTGTGGGTGCTGCTTCTGGTATGTGTAGGCTGTGGTGGACCAACATTCCACTGTTCGTACCGCGGTACCGATGGATAGCACAGTGACGAAGTTCTAGTGGGTGGAGATGCATGCCACGGTGCATGAGGGGCGGGCCTTTGGTCACTGTCAAGCTGACGTGGTGAACGCATTGGGCGTGTAAGTTGTATAAGTTGCCCCCATGGGGGATTTTGCTGTTGACGTCCGTGATCCAGCAAGGGTGTTCGAGCCTCCGGGCATGCGTGCTGGTCTGCCAGATGATCTCATTTCATGGTACTGGCAGTGTGCGGTACATTGGGATGAGGCTGCTGGTTAGCTGCTGATCTTGGGTTTGCGGATCCGGCGTTGCGTGCTGTCGGATTATACAAAGACCAACTTCTAGAGTTAGTGGAACATTTATGTTCTAATGGGCTGTGCGACCATCGCCACGGAAGTTGAAACTCACAGTCTCATCCTCACTAGTCGTATCACCGGTATGACAGCCCTCCCCCAACCCCGCTGCATTTAGGGCGGGGACATAAGTAAATACATACAATAAGGAAAACGTATCAGTCAAACAATTGTACTCGTTTGCAGCTACAAGAGAGAGGTCAAGTACATACGGTCAAGTTGATGACTCGCCATCATGGTTCTCGCCAGAGGTACCTCATAGATCATAATCCCCGCAAAAGAGGGTCCTAACGCCGCTACTTACCAAGTCTAATATAAACCATATTATCCCCTAACACCAACATTTTTTGTTGCGAGAGGAAAGTGCCTCGAGCGGGCCTCCATTACAGAAAAATGTCTACAACGCCGAAGCGCAAGAAGAGAGATGGAAAAAGGGCCACTCTCTTGTTCAATTATGCTATGTAAAAAGTCAACCTAGTGGAATTTTAAGTTTAATGTGATGCACTCTGTACTGCATGAAAATGAGGTGGATGATTTTCACAGAATTCAACACCGTCATCTTATATAAGTTCAAAGATACTGACCTAGTAGTTGCCACTTTATTTATGCAGTCCTTCTGCTAGATCTTATCCGAGCATTTAGTTTTTGGGTCCAGATCAAGGTTAAGCCGCAAATGGCAATGTATTCTAACTATCTTTAACATATAAGCCTGACAGGCGAGAATGCTTGGTGACCGCATGGTCACCCTCATGGAGCATTCCACTCTGTTAGACATTATGCAGAAATACCATGAGATGAAAGCTCCAGAATCATATAACGCTGCTGTCACCATCGCATCATGATCACATATAATAGCACAGGAACGAGTCACATTAGATAAGCATACGAAGGAACATATAAGTTTATGGTGGGAACAAAGATGCAACTATCCAACTATAGTGACCTTCCCGTGAGGGCGTAGTGGGTTCTAAGACTGCACCCAGTCACGTGTAGAGTTAGATGGAGAGTCCTGTCCATCACCAGCGTGTTGATGGCGGACGATATGGGGTCCGCATCCAGGGACTAATATTTTACCTGTCCTTAGGGTTAAGTGAAATTCGTCCAGAGATGCACTGCAGGCCAGTAACTGTAATATTTTCACAATGCTTTCTACTTTGGCGTGGTTATCTAACTAACTAGTATCTGAAGATATAAGGAAGTGTATGCGGTGATCGTCACTTTGTTTCTAACCACTCTGAAACCCCAATGGTTTCAAAGTCAGCTCGAAACAATGTGATAGAGGGAGGTCCAAACAATTAAAAAGCCTGGAGGCTGGAGAAGCATAGACAGAGACACTTATAAAATGGAGACCATAAAACTGATAAAACAGAGACCTTAAGGGATAAGGCCAATTTATAAAACCTAGCCAGTATGCAGTGTTACATATCCGCTACTCCTGGAAAAGAGACTTGCACAAAATGTCTCCTATAGAGCAATCGTCTCTACTAGTACAAACCTATCCTATCGAGCTAAAATAGCCCAGGTTTAGTCAACCGCATGCCATGTTCGCCATAGGGAACATGAACAGCGACCTTAGTAAAAAATTGATGCTATTAGAGAACAAGGTGGTGCAGTTGTTGTTGCTGTACTGTGTAGCCTAGCAAAGTGCGGTCCAATGTTTTTATATAAAATAAGCAAAACATATCGAACTAGAATGACTTCTGCCATAAAATTAACACAGTACAGAAAATGAGAGGTTACACGGCCTTGATAGTGCCTGTTAGTCATTGGCACAAAACAAAGCTAATATATACAGTTAAAAAGGATAAACTATAGAAATGCGGTCTCAGACGACCGTGCGCTATCTGTTAGTCATCAGTACCGGCCACAGAAAAATAACACATGAATACAATAATAATATTATGATGACGGAGTACCTATTAGTCATCGGTACGGAAAAGTCCAGGAATCACAGTAACTGAAGCGTTACACATTTGGAACACGAGATACCACGATGCGGAAGTCAGCTGATAGGGAAAACTACAGGCAAACTGTCTGATGTGGCTTATTCTCAGGAACGGTGAAGAAGAAGGTTTGTGAATGCGGATGGCTAGTTGCTAGTCACCTAGTGGTATTTTGAAAGTTCCGTACTGTTGCGGAAATTGGAAGCTGCTCTGTTGTTATAAAGGGCTACGGGTGAAAGTTAATAATGTGGATGCATTCTGGTGGATCACAATACGAGATGCAACGCATAGCTCATGCGATGCATTGGGCAATGCCCCGTAACTGCAGTCAAAAGTCTAAAGTTAAACACAACACATGTGCGGATTTAGCTTCCCCACTTGTCGGTGTGGTATGGTAGATCTGGCGAGTTATCCATCGAGCACATCACTCACCCTACATACTCTAACAAGCTTACATCGGGGTCAGCAGGCCCATCTGCACGAATGTCCTCTGCAGTGGGTAGCTTGGGTCACCTTACTTGGTTTTCTTAATTGTCCCCGAGTGATATCTTTCCAGGGGCATGCAAAAACTTGCGATGAGGAGGTGCTGGCTTGTACCTTAGAGAGGCGGGTACTCAAAACCGAATGTCACCGCGGTTGCCTATTGGAAGCCAGCTATATGGTTAGCAGTTGCACACGACTCGCTTATCTCAGACCAGGTACCTCACCACCACCACCAGTTCTCTCCAAACTGCTCTCGATTCTGATTTTCCATCCCCTTTTATACTACTCCTGACGTCACAGCTGGAGCGCCACAGCCAATCATCCGTGGCAGTGATTTCATCTGCTAGCACGTCTTCTTGTCGAATAGCAAGATCTTTTAAGCGTTAGCTATATATATAGTCTAATAAATTTGTAAATTTAATTGGAAATGGCAATTCGTATGGGATCATATATATATATATATTTCCAATTAAATTTACAAATTTATTAGACTATATATATAGCTAACGCTTAAAAGATCTTGCTATTCGACAAGAAGACGCGCTAGCAGATGAAATCACTGCCACGGATGACTGTCACACACTGTTTCCGACAGCCCGATCCCTGAGAGTTACTGAATACACAACACCACTCACTGTGCACAACTTTGAAGGGCACATTATCGACTGAGGCAATTTGAGGATGGTTCAAGGAACAGTTCACTGACCACGATGATGCACCCGTTCTCAGGAGATCCCAGGTCATTACTAACACACATTAAAATAGGTAAGATCGCGTTTGAAACGAGCTTTAGCAAATGAGATCTTACCAAACGAATAAAACTGTGATAAATTTCATACAAAATGACAACGAGGGTGGGATTATCTTTATTACATAAGCCAGAATTTTCATTTCGATTATTGCCATTCACTTCCCATCATCCATTGATTTAGCTTATCACTGTAAGCTTTTACTAATGTGCATTTTCCCCCAGACTAATAAGGCAGGTTAGTCCGAGTTCTCTGACTCCACCCGCTGCCGATTCTGATATGCCACCCTGCATATCAGAATCGGTATAGGGTGGAGTCAGAGAACTTGGACTAGTTACTGGGCCGGCAATGTGCCAATAACTGATAAATAGCATGTGTCCTTGTCCCCTTCCAGCCCTTTTTGTCGAGTGTTCAGCTTCTAGGGAATGTCTTTGTATCATTCAAACACTAGATTCCCTTGTCGGGAACATGTATAAAGCATGCATGGGTTAACACTAAGACCAGTGATTTAATTGAGTTCCTGGCTTTTGAACCTACAGTATCATTCGATCTATAACAATAAAATAAGAATCTGGGATTGCAAGACCATCACCCTTTTTTGTCACACTGTAAAGAGTTTTCGGATTTACCGGAATTCATTTTGGATTTTAAGAATTTTTTTTGCGATTTTCCGGAATTCTTAGGATCACATCTAAATTTTCGTAATCCTACTGTATGGTCACTCTATTTTATTGGTAAGATTTGAGGAAAATCAGACCAGTATTTTCGGTGAAATCCATAGATCCAGAATTTGATCCGATCCAGATCCTGGTTATTTGATCTGGATGACGACCAACGTCTGGAAATCCTCTGGTACGGCAACTAAGTATCGTTGTGTTATACTTTGAGCCTAATCGGATCAGCAGTTTGTTAAGATCCATCTTCTGACAGACACACATACAGGCAGACAGACCCAATCGCAATACACTATTCCTCTTACAGGCGGTAATGGACCTTTCCTGTTTTAGCTATGCCCCTCCCATCCCTAGCTAAGCTCCACCCGCAATTGGCCTGTGTTGAGATCGATCGATCCCGGAGCTCCCTGACCATCAATTTCCAGAAAACTATACAGGTAAGTTGTTGAATATTTTAAAATTAATTTGACTGGGCGCTGATCCTGCCTATGCAGTCAAATTAGTTTCAAAATATTCAACAGCATGCTTATTAAAAAGACATAATTCGTGCAACGTGTCGGACTATTAAGCGTTTAAGACGGACTAAATTGAGTCATTCATGTTGTAACTGATTATGATGTCATACTACACGCCACGTAGTTGATTATGACGTCATATGATGGATGAATACACTGGAAAGGTTCATTGCTCTCGCTCCATTGCGAGAAAAGGGTATTGCAATCCGGGTATGTCTGTATGTGTGGCTGTAACCCGGAAAATAAAAGGATATCCGAAAGAACACGAAAGCATTTTACAACGTGAGAAAACCAGGAGGGCGACAGTCTGCAATTTCTGAATGCTTTTGTTATGGGCATGTTAAGTGATGACGTATTTCCGGGTTCAGATCGATTGTTAAATACACAAAACAATGTTTTTATTTAACAACAAATGAGGACGTCATAAGCACGTACTTATGATGTAATAAAGCAAAATACACACTTCCGGGTTGTGAATCAAGCGCAGTGACGTCATACTTCACAAGGTCATTACACGTGACATTGATGGTGAGTTTATTTTCCATTCTTGCGGTAATAGTGTTCTCGTCTGCTGTGCCAAAGCGGCTGTAATAAGTAGATTGATGGGGACAATGGATTAATCACGTGAAACGGAAATAAATATCATTTGATGTACGAATAGTGAGTTGTACCGTTGTACTGAGAGTTAGTAACCCTTTAATACCCAAATTTCAAGAAATCTAAATATTTGCTTATTGAATGTCCATTTCCAAGCGAAGAGATAATCGGTTGCTCGTTGAGAAAAGTGTAACGCCCGTCTCAAAATAGCAACGCCAAGTGCACCACGGAGATTATCAGTAGCGCCACGGCACAGGGACTCCTATCCAGTCCAAAAATTGACATCATAATGTATTACCATCCGCTACACTATATACAATAATAACGTTATTATTGTATATAGTGTAGCGGATGGTAATACATTATGATGTACATTTTTGGACTGGATAGGAGTCCCTGTGCGCCACGGCCCACGGACGCCTCAATTCTCACGTCTGGTAGCAATGTGGAGTTAGCGCAGCAATTAGCACTATGTAGGCCTACGTGGAGTATGATATTTTTAAAACGCGCTTACGGACAATATACCCATAATGAGAGACGGCGTTAAGGTAAAGGCACATTTCCATTACAAGCGTTTTTGGCCGCGCGGTTAGCCGCCTGGCGTCATCGGCGTCGCATTTTTGTTTCCATACGAGCCGTAAATTTTGCACAAACGCATGCAGTTGAGCTTTTTTTTTATTTCTTCCCCTGCAAATCATGAAATCTACGCTGGGACATGTGTATCTGCACTAAAACTCAGATTGGCATTTAGCTGTAGACCACACAACGTATATGATGGCGCCAGCTCTATCTAAGTTTATGGTAGAATATATGACAGCCAAATATTGTCTTTATATTCTTTTAAGGATTGGTTATATAACCCTTCATTTTCTCGAACTAATTCTATCAATTTTTCAGTAATTCGATTTGAGTCTGTCATACCGACACGTGTAGCAGAAATGACCGAACATGCAATTATTTCAGTCAAATAGACACCGGGCTGACGGGCGTTGTAGCGGTTCTGCATGAAAAATCGGCTCATGACCGATTTTATTATGACAGCGTTGCTCTATAGCTCCCAGACGCGCGTCAAACGCTTGGAATGGAAACACTTGCATTAAATAACACATGCCCGATAAAAAAATCACGCACGCGCGGTAAACGCGTCGCGGAAAACGCTTGTAATGGAAACACGCCTTAAGGCTTGTTCATACTTCAGACGCCGACCATCGCAGACGCCTGACGCGCGACGCTGCGTGTGACGCTGAGCAAGTCGCACGATCTGGTCGGCGACATATCGCCTGTGAATGGTCTCGCGATATTAGGCCTATACTTCTACCACGTGGTTTGGAAATAGGCACTATTCTGCCACGCGTCATCGAGATGGAGGAGGAGGACGGAATACTACTGTTTAACATACAGGCAACTGTTGTGTGGTATAGGATGAGGAGGAGGAGCAGCCGTCACCGGCGAGATATTTACATGCGAGACATCTTTGCTCGCCGGAGGGATCAAAGTGACTTTTACCAATTGATCCGTGAGCTTGAACTTGGGGATCATTTGTATTATTTCAAGTATCTTCGGTTTACTCCACCCCTCCTCGAAGAACTACTTTTGCGGATAGGCCCCATCTTGCAACATCCGGGCACTCATCGAGTACCTATCGGGCCAAAGGAGCGTCTATTTCTGACCCTAAGGTAGCCTATGCATGTTTAATTTCAAATAGATTAATTACGATGGTTTTACTATATTAACCCTTTGAAGCCTGATAGTATAAATACGGCATCAGTAGCTCTCTTTGAAAATGTCCATTTGCATACCAGGAAAGGATGTTTTTTGTCAAATTTACAACTGGAATTACTGGCTCGATAAACGAGTCAGTCATTCCAGTGGTAAATTCGCAAAATAATATTTTCTCCTGGTCTGTAAATATACATTTTTCTTGTAAAAGATTAAATTATCTTTAAATAAATTGGGCTTTAAATCGTTAATAGATAAAAAGAGTATTTGACCTCATTTTCAAACCAGAGCTACCCATCTGGGATATGCACACATACGCCTAATATGATGAATATAGCTTCTCAGGTTCCAGATATATTGCCCGGACAGACACAGACAGACATACAGACAGACATACAGACAGACATACAGACAGACAGACAGACAGACAGACAGACAGACAGACAGACAGACAGACAGACAGACAGACAGACAGACAGACAGACAGACAGACAGACAGACAGACAGACAGACAGACAGACAGACAGACAGACAGACAGACAGACAGACAGACAGACAGACAGACAGACAGACAGACAGACAGACAGACAGACAGACAGACAGACAGACAGACAGACAGACAGACAGACAGACAGACAGACAGACAGACAGACAGACAGACAGACAGACAGACAGACAGACAGACAGACAGAGAGGCAGGCAGGCAGGCAGGCAGGCAGACAGACAGACAGACAGACAGGCCGATCGCAATACTCACGCCGGCCTTCGCAGTGGCATGAGTAATAAATAAATAAATAAATAAATGTTCTTTCTTTCTCTCTCTCTTTCTTTCATCAACACTTTCATCCATCCGTCCACCCATCCCTTCATCCATCCATCCACCCATCCCTTCATCCATCTCTCCATCCATTCATTCCGTCCTTTGATTTCAGTTACCTTGCATCTGGTGATTCACAGCAATCAATGGCCTTTGCATATCGGATGGGTATGTCAACCGTTAGCATGATTGTGAGGGAAACATGCTGTGCCATTTGGACAGCACTTGGTGATACCTATGTGGCAGGTCCATCGACAGCTCAATGGGAGGAAATTGCTTCTGACTTCTTCCGCCTTTGGAATTTCCCTAACTGTATTGGGAGCATTGATGGCAAGCATGTATGCATACAAGCACCATTCAATGCAGGATCTACATTCTACAACTACAAGGGAACACACAGTATAGTTCTTATGGCCATATGTGATGCAAGGTACAGATTTACTTTATTTGACGTAGGTGCACCCGGACGCAACAGTGACGGTGGAGTACTATCGAACGCTACATTCGGCAAGCTTATGGAACGTGGAGAGATGAACTTCCCAGCAGAGGCTAATATACAGGGGACAAATGTAAAGGTTCCACACATGTTAGTGGGAGATGAAGCATTTCCCTTGAGAGCTGATCTTATGCGGCCATTTCCAGGACGAAACCTCCCAGAAGATCAGCTCCTTTTCAACTATCGTCTTTCAAGGGCTCGCCGAGTAATCGAAAATTCATTTGGAATTCTGGCTGCTCGGTGGCGAATCTTCCGAAAACCTATTATATCAAAACCAGATAATGTTGTTGGTGTAGTGAAAGCCACACTTTGTCTACACAACTATCTGCGAGATAATGAATAATCAATCAACTGTGCAGTATTGTCCCCCGGGCTTTGTTGACTACGAGGATGCAGATCACAACGTAACGGACGGGGAGTGGAGAAATGAAGTAGGTCAGAACTATGCTCTCAACCCCATCGGACATGTCGCTGGCAATAATTTCGTAATCAACGCAGCGCAGGTTCGGAACAGTCTCAAAGACTAATTCACCAGTGACGAGGGAGCTCTACCATGGCAGATTCGGCATATCCGACGTGGTTCAGAACCACATTGAACTAAATAAATGCGGTACATAAGTAATTCTTTAGAATATTTATTTCAAACCAATTTTTATTCATTTAATAGATTGGACATTATACCTTTGGCAAAGTGAAGAATGTTAATGCTGAAATTAATGTTGGTCAGAAAATGGTGCTACGTTCTTTAGTTGGGTGTACGTATGGGGTGATCTCATTGAGAAGGAGCCATCGTCTTGTTGATGCGCTTCATTCTGTGACTGTGTAGTCTCCTCACCAAATTCTACATCAAACAACATTTGTTCCACACGTAATCTTACAGATGCTCTCTGCCGTGGTGTCATCTTTTGCATGCGCAATCCTATTGATTCAGCCCACACCAATGTTTCGTCTCTGCTTGGCCGCTTAATGTTACCAATTGCTTCTGAAGATTTCTTTAACACAGAAAGAAACTCATGGTCCATGGAATCTCTCTCGGGTTTTTTGCGCTTACATGTAGTCCGACTTGGCGAAAAAGAAGCGTCTGCCGACTGGCTTTCCTGTCCCGGGGATTCAGAAATGTCTTCTATGAACTCAGTAGATTTATCTGGCTGTTCTTCACCAAGAGCCGAGGAATCATATTCCACACATGTACTGGTGGATGGACAGTTGCCCTCAGTGCTGAAAATGAAAAGGGATCATTTTGTTTCGAAAATGTCATCAATACACAGATTGATTAAGGACCATATTTGGTTTAAGCATGTCATAAGTTCAATAATAATAATAATAATAATAATAATAATAATAATAATAATAATAATAATAATAATAATAATAATAATAATCCTGATGTTAATTAATATTTAGGATGTCATTTCAACTGGTGTTGTTGCTGCCAAAGATGATGATGATGATGATGATGATGATGATGATGATGATGATAATTGTGACGTGTGGGCGTATGTGCGGTGTGTGTGTGTGCGTGTGTATATATGATGGCATCAACATGGTTTAAATCGTTGCTGGTATTCTGGTGCATGCAAATTGAAGTGTACATCGTGCAAGATGTAGAATGGTACATACCTCCCGCTTTTTAGAAACGGGTCAAGAAATGTCATTAGATTGTAATATTTCCATTTGGGCTTGAACGATGCCGCGGAGCCACTCTTTGTGCTCGTTATCTCTCGCCTCTTCTTCAAGTACACGTCTCTTAGACTTTTGAACCTTTTCGCAGCCCAGTTGTCTGAAAATGGCGAAAAAGAGCACTAGTAGAGTGCAAACTCTCGTTCTTCAAATTTTGGAATTCATAGATTTGGGGATTTTCTTCGGGGTTTAGTGTAAATCTGGATCCAACCCGGATTGTTGCTACCATTATGTAGCGCATCTATATTCGTTATGTTAAAGTTAGGGTGAAATCTAATTGGGTTTTTTCGATATATTTATTGATCGAGATTTTGATTATTCTGGAACTTGAGGGGTGTCATAGGATCACAATTAATATCAGAACATCGCCACTGAACTCAACAACATTTGTTGTCTGACAGTTTGATCCTGATCGGATCAATAGGTTCAGTAGTTGCCGAGATATATGTGCGGACACGCACACGCGCACGCAAGCACTCACGAACGCACGCATACATACATGCACACGTGCATGCATGCATGCATACATACTTGTGGTTCGGAATCATATAGGATTAGTGAATTTATTGACTACCATCTTCAGCCAATTGCAAATAGACATTTTAGCTATCTGAAAAACACTGAAGACTTCCTAGCCCAGGTCTCTAAGATCTCGGTCCCTCCAAATTCATTCTTAATTACAATGGACGTCGATGCTATGTACACAAACATTGACATCGAAAAGGGTCTAAACTCAATTCGTAGAGCATTTGCCGACTATCGTGACACCAACAGGCCCGACAGAGAAGTAATAGCTCTATTAGAGCTTAGTCTGCAGGGCAATGACTTTGAATTTGCTGGTGAAATTTTTCAACAAATTTGTGGCTACGCAATGGGCAAGCGTTTCAGCCCAGGTTTCGCTAACCTTTACATGGCAGAGTGGGAAAAGGAAGCACTCGACAACTGTCCAAATCAGCCGCTCATTTACCGCAGGTACCTCGATGATATTTTCATGATCTGGCAACATAGTAAGGAAGCATTTACCGAATTTCTGGCCATTCTGAATAATCATGATCTGAATATCAAACTAAAGGCTCAAATTGATGAGCTGTCCGTAGATTTCCTACATGTAACTTTATACAAAGGTATAAAGTATGAAACAACTGGTTACTTAGACTACAAATTTTATTTTAAGTCAACCGACTCGCATCAACTACTGCACAAGAAATCATTCCATCCTCCGCATACTTTCAAGGGACTTGTAAAATCACAAATAATCCGTTTTCATAGAAATTCGAGTGATAAGAAAAACTTTGAATCATCATGTTCGACCTTATTCAAAGCCCTCAAACCGAGAGGATACTCTTCTCGGTTCCTGCGCAAAATAAAGTCTGAAACTTTGCATAATTTGGAAATCATTCCGGATAATGCCAGAAATTCTCGACCTACCAAAATTTGTCATAATCGTCCGATTATTGGTGAAGGAGAATCTCGGAAATGTGAAAAGAAAAGGTGTAAATTGGATAAATTTCTTCCTTCCCAGAGTACATTCACGAGCTTTCAAAACAAAAGCAAATTTCAAATTCAGTCGAAATTAGATTGCGATTCTGAAAATGTCATTTACTTAATTTCATGCAAATTGTGTCAAAAGCAGTATGTTGGCGAAACGAAAAATCGACTAAGATGCCGAGCAACTAGACACCTTTCAGATATTAGACTAGAGGAAGACACACATGTGGCTGAACATTTTAATCTTCCTGATCATTTAGTCACTCGTGACTTTGAAATTATGCCCATCGAACAGATACCTCTTTCAGACACAACAGAGGAAACTGATAAACAACAAAAACTAAGAGAATCGTTTTGGATTAAAGAACTCGAAACACAATGGCCAAGGGGCATAAATTCGGACCCAGGCCTCTCGGATCAACGGGAGATTATCCCATTTACTCTCACATACAATCGGAAAAATATTGAAATTGCGAAAATCCTAAAGGATGAGTATCACAAATTACAGGGCAATTTAAAACAACCATCCAACAAGCGTCCAGTAATTGTATTTAAGAAAAATCCCAATATACGCGACATCTTGGTAAAAGCGAAAATCAAATAAGTGTTCAAAACATCAATCAATGATTTATCATTGTATACTAATCAGCCCATATGGCATCTATTAAACAAAATTGACAATCTCAGGTGATAAAATAATCAAAAATATTTTCAATTTTTTTCAATTTTGAAAATTCTGAGCCGGTGCGTTTACAATATTACATACATACATACACACATACATACATACATACATACATAGGTTTAAATAGTTTTACATACATACATGCAAATTTTGACAGAATGTGAAGAGTATAATTATACATTTATATTATGGACGGCGGTTCGTATTAAATAACATGTTTTTTGCGGTTGGATCATGACCATTAGAAAAGGAACCGCATCTATCCCGTTTAGAAATTCGATCTGTTTCTAATACATTTTAATATATATTATGTAAACTGCACGACATATACTGTTTCAAAAATACATTTCAATCAAGAGTACAGCCCGCCAGTACGGGAGACACGTACAGAACACCTGAAATTTGATTTAGTGTTCACGAACTACCTGTCAGCTTATGCCCATCAAAAGTAATCATAAACAGCATAAACAGCAACGAATACTCACTGTCTTTTCCAAGGGCGGACCCAATAGCTCGCCACGCATTCTCCTTTTTCAAAATGTCTTTGTTATCAGCCCGGCTATTGTCGTACAAACATCTGTACTTCTGCACTTCGGAAATTAAAATTCTTCACAGTCTGCCATTTTGGTGACAAGACAATTCGCTATCCTATTTTGCCTTTCGAGTTTACACTTTCTTGCAAAACATGCATAAACATGAGCCTGTGATCCCATGACCAGAAAACTCTTCATTCATTGGCAGGACGCTGGCGTTTTGACGCTGGAGTTCAAATTGGTTGAACTCTGGTAAATCGCACGCCGACCAGACGCGCGACAAGACGCCGATAGCAAACGCTGCGATATCGTGGAGTATGAATCAGCATGGCGATGTCGGTGTCCAAATTTTGATCGTGCGTCGAACGCAAACGGTCGGCGTCTGAAGTATGAATTAGCCTTTAAGAGTCCATAGGCGCGTCCGCGTCTAAAATCAATTATATGCATTTTAATGTGTGTGATTCCATAGGCGCTGACGCGTCCGCGATTAGCAAGGCGTTTGCACGAGCAACTTTTTTAATCGCGCTCGTCAGCGATCAAAACCCCGAACGCGAGGATTCCTCGCGCGGGTCTAATCTGTGAATATGACGTCACCCAGCATCCCGCCATGACTAAGGTGCAACACGAGAAAAGTACTTTTTAAATAGGTTTCGAATTCTCATTGCATCCTCTCATGTCCTGTTTCCTACTCTGTTAATATCCGCAAGCCCATCCAGTTGCACACCACCATTTACATCCTGCAATACTGACGCGGTAACTTGGTCTGGTGTTGTTTCCATTGGAGCATATTGTGTAGCAAACACGTGGCTTTAACTATATGGTAATATTTTCTGGATGCACTGTCATCTTTGTGTGGTATACTCGCACTCCGGCCAAATGTACCAACGCCAATAAGCCCAATAACACAGTCGAAAATGTCCCTTTATAATTATAATAGAGTGAGCCAGAGTTCCATGGAGCTTTCATAAATAGATGCTTCCCGTCTATCGAACAGAGACAGTGAGGAAAACCCCATTTATCTGACAAATTTGCTGCAACTACTTTCCAGTCATCACTGTCCATAGGTAGTGGCTTGTACCGGGATGACAGTTGAGGCCACATTACAGCGCATACTTCGTGTGCAATCCTTTCTATAGTTGTTGGTCACACATCATAACTAATGACAAGGGATCGAAATGACTCACTGCATGGGTGGATGGATGGATGGATGGATGGATGTATCGGTGGGTGGATTGGTAGATGGACAGGTTGGTTGGCGGGCGCGCCGACGGACGGACAAACAAACAGACGCCGGGCGGATGGATACGTTAGACAAACTCGAGGTGGGTGGCATATATTTGTGTCCATTATTGCGTTTGCGACAAAATTATATTGCTTAAGTGAGACTAGAGTTTAAAGAACAGTGTTATTTGATAATTCTTTTCTTTAAACTATTTTTAACATTTTCCGTTTGAGGTTCGTTCGCGTGCATCAAGCACTAGCTTTTCCGCCAGTAAAATCGTTGCTCTTGTCGGCCATTAGTGTTGTCTTGTTCGTTTTTATTTGGCTCCAATTTTCGAAAACAAATCTTTTTATTTTTTCGTTTATTTGCTGTGCTCCCCGAGTCGTAACTATAAGGTATTGTTATTAAATTATTTTAATAATTTTCGTAATTTTAAAACTTGTGTAAACCTTTTTTGATCAATTTTCTTTTGGATGTTTTTTTGCGTGCTTTAAAACACTATATTTTTCGCCATTCAAACAGCCGCATTTTTCGGCCATTAGTGCTAGCCTTGATCGTTTTCGACACCAATTTTCGAAAAAAAGAGAAAAAATTTGAAATTTTCTTTTCAGTTTGCTTAGTTGGAATTTTCGAGAATTTTACCGAAGGGGACGATACAGCACTGGTATACTGGTAAAGTTTACTAGGCCTATTCTACCTCTTCTCTCTCTACACTTCCGTCTTTCACAGCCTACTCTACTCATCTCCTTCACACACTAATCCTACTGCATTCTATCCTATCTCTCATACTGTACCTTCTAAATTTTCCTACTGCACACTACATTCTAAATAACTCACACCGTAGGGTAAGCAACATGGAGGAAGCTGATTTCCTCAAACAGCTTCTTGAAGTGGCGCGTGATACTGGTGGTGGTCAACTGGCCACAGCCAACTCAGCGCCAAATGGTGGCAAAGACAGTGACGTAAGCGCTGCCAAGCAGGGAGCCACTGGTGGTCCATGCAGGGGTGGGGAGGGAATGTCCTGGGAGGGAGCGAGTGAGGGGGTTAGCGTCACTACTCACCTGGTGGGGGGTGTAGGGGCTGGTAAGGCGGACCTACATGACGAATTGGCAATGGAAGAGTTCTCCCACGAACAGGTGGCCCAGCAAGTGGTGATTCTGGAGAGCAATCTCCAGAACACGCCACAAAGCACCCCTAAGAAGGGTGGTGGTACACCAGGCCCCAAAAGAAAACGGCAGGCCTGGACAAAAGGGACGGGGAGGTTTTAGTAAC
Organism: Chaetoderma sp. LZ-2023a; assembly: GCA_034401795.1. Lineage (NCBI taxonomy): Eukaryota > Metazoa > Mollusca > Caudofoveata > Chaetodermatida > Chaetodermatidae > Chaetoderma > Chaetoderma sp. LZ-2023a. The sequence goes on along the minus strand of CM067363.1, from coordinate 16,900,567 downwards.
CTCCACCAGTGAAAGCCAGTTCCAAAAGCTGCTGAAAATTACAACGATAGGCAGCCACGTGGTGTCTATTGAAGAATACACCACCAAAAACACCAGACAAAGCAAAGCGGTAGGTGTCATATCAGGAGTCCCAAGGGACTTCACGAATGACGACATAAAGGAAGAAATGAACGAGCAGGGGGACCACAAAGTCAAATAGGTGGGTCGGATTGGCGGAACAGCCAGACCGACCTATGCAGTGAAACTGATGTTCAATTCAGGCGCACTGCCAAGTAAGGTTAAACTGGGATGGATGACCTTCAAAGTCAAACCATACATCCCAGAGCCCGTAAGATGCTTCAGATGCCACCTGCTGGGTCACGTGGCCAAGCACTGTAGAACCAAAGCCAGCGCATGCGTCAACTGTGGAGGGAATCACAAACGTGAGGACTGCCAGCAGACCCCCCACGGTAGAATGTTCAAGGGGCGCCACAGTGCTGCATATCGCGGATGCCCAGCTTTGCAAAAACCCAAGGACATCCTCAAGGATAAAACGACAGATCAGGTCTCATATGGGGAGGCCAAGAAGAGGGTCACCCAGCAGGTAAGCAGGGGAACTGAACAGCCAGCTGGATTACCAGCACCTGGACCAGCCACACCTCTTGAAAGTACAGCATGGCAGAAAAGGGCTTAATCCGTAAGGAGGAAGCTGGCCACCCCCGGGAGGGACTGCTCAGTGATGAGACATCAGCAAAAATGGGAGGAGGCTCCTACTGAGCCACGCACAATAGAGACGGCCACGCCCACCCTCCCGCTTGGGAGTCCGGCCTGCAAAGCCTGTAAACAGGCCAAAAGGCAAACAAAAACGCCTAAAAACCGCCTGCAAAGGGCCTAAAGTCATAGGCAGTAGCAGGGGCCGAAACCAAAGGGCTGAACCAATCGGCACATTGGAGGTAACACTAGTGGAAAAACAGGTTAACAAACCTGTGAACCCCACTAGCAGTACTAGCAGCTGCAGTGACCTGCCGGCCGAGATTACCAGAGGGACACCAACGAGCGAGGTAAGACCCACCCCGATCGGTGGAGATCATAAAATTGTTTTAAATGTCCAAACTTTCAGACTGATCATATAGACGATCATATCATCAGTTTGCATTGGCAACGAGGCAGTCAGGAACAAGGTTGATGTCGACGGGCTCGTTGCGAAACTCGTAGAACATTGCTCCTCTCCAAACTAATCATGGGGGTCAAAATTCTTCAATGGAACGTTCGAGGCATCCGGTCTAATACCAACCTTGACGAATTGTGGAGCACATTCCACAACGAAAATGACCACCCAGACATTATATGTCTACTGGAAACCCGTCTGAAACCCAACCAGGATTTCAAAAGGTACAACTACAATGTCGAAAGACAAGACCGTACCACAGAATCTGCAACCACCTCTAGGGGTGAAGGCGGTGGTGGCATAGCGACCCTCATAAAAAGTAATCTTTCCTACAAAAGATAGCCACAACGTGAGAGTAGCGTAGAGCACCTTACGATAGCAACAGAAACAAATCACGAAACTATTAATATTGTAAACGTCTATAGTCCCAGGTTGCACCCTTCCTCGGACTATGACAAGCTCCTTGAAGGCCTAGAAGGTGAAACAATACTTCTGGACGACTTCAACTCCCACCATGCCCTATGGGGGAGCAAAACCACGAACTCCAAAGGCCGAATAATAGAACAGGTTATTGACAAATACAACCTATGCCTACTAAATGACCATAGACCCACCAGATATAACTCTAGTGATGGGGAATGGTCGGTCTTGGACCTTTGCCTCATAACACCTGGCTTTCGACCAACGTATGGGGATTCTCTACAAGGCTGCCAACTCAGCGATCCCCCCAATCAAGGCCAGACAGTAACCCCAAACACAAACGCGTGCCTTGGTGGAACAGCGAGTGCCAAGAAGCAGTAAAGCTCAAGAAAACAGCCTGGAATAGACTAAAGAGAAACTTCAGCATTGAACGCCTAGTTGAACACAAGAGACTCCAGGCCAAGGTAACAACAACCATCAAAAAGGCAAAACGCGATCATTGGCGACAATACTGCTCTGAAATCACTCGATTCACATCCTCAAGCCAAATATGGCGCAAAGCCAAAGCTATTGACAGCGAAAAAATCAAGTCCAAAAACCCCCTACCCACCCTCATAGCAAATGGGGTAAAGCATGCCAATGACAAGGAAAAAGCTGAAGCGCTTGCCACAGTATTCATTGCAACCAGTAGCAATGATAACCATGATCATGACTTCATAGCAACCAAAACAAAGGTCGATGAGCATATCAATCACCTGTTCAGCTCAGGGAAATGCGAAGATCTTAACAACCGAGACATCAACAAAACCTTCAACAGAATGGAGCTTGAGCAAGCCCTTGGCAGAGGCAAAAGCTCCTCACCATGTGAGGATGGCCTGAAATACGACATGCTTCGTAATATGCCAGAGGAGGGTAAACAAATGTTAGTCAATCTCTACAACCTTGTATGGAACTCTGGAAAAATGCCCTCAGTTTGGAAAACTGGGATCGTGGTTCCTATCCCAAAACAAGGGAAGGACAAAACTGACCCAAGATCATACCGGCCAATCTCCCTGACGAGCTGTCTATGCAAAGTCATGGAGGGGATGATCAAAAACCGTCTAGAACATGAGTTTGAACATAACGGTCTACTCCACCCTTGGCAGAGTGGCTTCAGAAAGGGCAGACGCACTACGGACCACCTAGTCAGACTGACTGAGGCAGCCAAGAAAGCCCTAGATGCGGGAAGAGGAAACACAACAATAGGAGTTTTTCTAGATGTTGAGAAAGCCTTTGATATGATGTGGCGGAACGGAGTCCTAAAAAAGCTCTATGACTCTGGTTACCATGGCCGCATCCTATTCTGGATACGAGATTTTCTCGATAACAGAAGGATTAGCGTCCGCGTTAATGGACATTGGAAAACGGCACCCCGAAGAGTGGTGTAATAAGTCCCCTACTGTTCAATATCATGATGAGTGATCTACCCAAAGACATTGAAAAAGACCATGCACTGGGTCCCAACGCAATAGGCGGGTCTATTTTTGCTGATGACACAGCATTGTGGAACAAATATGCTAAGATAGACCGTGCACGAAAGACCATGCAGAAAGTTCTGGACATAGTCTCACGGTGGTGCAAAAAAATGGTTTCAAACTGTCTGCGGAAAAAACAGTTCAAATCAATTTTACCAATGTTAAATACATAGGCCATGATGCAAATCTGTACCTCAATGGACAGAAAATCAAGACATGTGCTGAAGCCAAATTCCTGGGACTAACATTTGACGGAAAGCTCACGTGGAACCCCCACATCAAGAGTCTGAGGGAGAGATGCTTCAAGCAATTAAATCTCCTGCGCTCATTAACAAAGCACACCTGGGGTGCAGACCTGCCGAGCATGCTTATGCTATACGGCGGCCTAATCCTGTCAAGGATAGACTATGGATGCGAAGCATACGCCACGGCGAGCAAGTCACTGTTAGAAACCATTGACACCCTCCAAACAAAATGCCTGCGCATTTGCTGTGGTGCCTCACAGAGTAGCCCTCGAGACGCAATCAACGTAGAGTGTGGAGAAATACCATTAGATCTGCGAAGAGAGGAATGGCTTCTCAAATTCTGGACATACCTACAAAGCTCTGCACCCACCCACCCTACCAGGGAGGTATGACTTCCATGCAAGGAGCACCTAAGACACAAGGTACTGCCCAAAAAGACCAAACCACCAGGCCTGTTAATGACATAGCTCGCAAGTGGCACTGAACTGGTAAACGTCGAAATAGATAGCTCAAGGCCGGCTCCTGACCCGCCATAGCAACTTACGCAGATCAAGGCGCATGACAGCCTATCCTCACAGATAAGCAAGAAAGACCCACCAGCGCTAATCAAGAGCTACGCTCTGGAAAACATCGACAACAGATGGAAGGAGCACAGGAAAATCTATACCGACGCCTCCAAAATGCCCAACTCCGGCGAATGCGGAGCAGGAGTAGTCATAGGCGACCAGGAAGAAGTCCTCAAGTACAAGCTTCCGAATCACCTGTCAATATACACAGCCGAACTGGTGGCAATTAAAAAGGCTCTAGAATGGATTAAAACAGCAAATCCAGGCAAATACGTTGTACTCACAGACTCACTAAGCTCGATGAAGAGCTTCACATCTAGCAGCAGCAAGAGCAGGGACAACCTAATCAAGGAAATCCGGCAGCTGTATGCAACTGTGGTGACTGACAACACAACTGTGGACATCGACTGGGTCCCAAGCCATGTTGACATTAAAGGCAATGAACAGGCGGACGAGGCAGCCAAGCAAGCGCTTAAAGATGAAACTCTGACCAGCATATGACTCTCAAAGTCCGAAGCGAACTCCCTAGTCAAAAGGCACATCAACAGCAAATGGCAAAGACAATGGGACAAAAGCACAACCAGCAGATTCCTGTTCAGAATCGTCCCTGGAGTCAAACGCAAATACCAAAACCACATCCCAGGACGCCAAGGCGACATTGTATTACGCCACATCAGAATGGGTCGGATCAGCGTTAACCAGATACGGAAAAAACTCAACCTGTTAGACTCAGACCAATGTGAGGCCTGCAAGGAGACTGAAACTCTAGACCACTTCTTCCTACGGTGCCATGAATATACAGGCATTAGAAAGGAACTCATCAATACGCTGAGAAAGGGAAACTTCAATCTTGACCCTGTACAAGACATTATAGCGATGCGTGACCGACAGATCAACCACGAATTAATCAAGTTCGTGCTTGCATCGGACAAACACATCACATAGTCAGAACACATTTTGTTTAGCATTCATTAGGCCACATCAGTCTTATTCCTGCGTGTTGATAAGCTGTGGTCGAAATGAATAATCTTACAAATTTGGACCAGTAAATGCTAGTGTTAAATTATGCCACATCAGTCTTATTCCTGCGTGTTGATAAGCTGTGGTCGTAAACGTTCAAACGAGCTTGCAAACACATACAGACAAAATTTAATCAATATACACATGCATGCCTGAGTCATGAATAAAGTATGTTTATAAACATTCGCATTGAATGTTTAGCAGTCATTGGGCCACATCAGTCTTATTCCTGCGTGTTGATAAGCTGTGGTCGCAATGAATACTCTTCCAAACTCGGCCAGTGAACGTTAGCGTTAAACCACGCCACATCAGTCTTATTCAAGCGTGTCGATAAGCTGTGGTCGTAAACGTTCAAACAAGCTTGTAAACACTTAGAAACAAAATATAAGTAACATACTCGTGCATGCCTGTGCCATGAATTGATGGCCCAGAGTATGTAAGTACATGCCCCAAAACACCTGTCCACACTGTCTGTTTTCTTTTGTTCTCCCTCTTTTTCTTTCAGCATTGTTCCCCTCTTTTTCTTTCAGAGCCAGAGCCGGAATTAAATTGCGGCAACGAACACAACAACGACAGACGGGCAGAAAGACAGATGGAGGACTGGAACGGACAACAGAACAACAGATGGGCCTGCCTGCCTGCTTGCCGGCGGACCGCGAGGGATATGGATGTGTGTCCATCTCATTCATGGTCCGTAGGCAGGTATGCTTGTCTGTCGAACGGACTGACAAACCAACCAACAAATGGACAGACTGATGGACAATTCTGGGCACAGCAAGCTGCTGGAGTACGCCTAAGCAATGTACTTGGCCCCACTTGCTCAGTCTTCTCGGATGGGACTTTAAATTGAGGTCCCGTCATACAGTGCTCATCACTGTGTGAACGTGAGCTAGGGTTAGGTAGGCAAGAGATTTCGGCATAATCAAAGTAAACCGGATGCTGAATGGATTCGTCCTCGGATGGAACCACGCAACATACGGATTACAAAATCAAAACAAAATTGCTAGAATTAGAATCTTTCGGACTTTTCGATGGGACTATGGAGGGATGCAACCCGGATGACTGATCGAGTTCGTCCTCGGACGGACGCAGTCACCATACGGGCTGCCTAATCAATCAAAATCAAACAAGTGCGCGCTGGTGCCTGCTCGGATGATGGCCAGAAGAGCAAATGGGTCCCAGGACCCGAGAGACCCCACACCCCAACCTCCCCACTCCCCCCAAAGGGGCCGGGAGGTCTCTGACCTAAAGCCCCCCCCCCCCTTGGGTACATCAGGTCATAAGACCGCACGCACCTACTCCCCCCCCCCGACCCAGCACCTACCCCATCCCTTCCCCACCCCCGTTAGGTCCAGGTTAGGCCCTCCCCATCCCCCACGCCCAAGCATGAGGAGCAACAGAAAAGCCATGGACAAGAACAGCAACATGAGACAAAATCGAGAGACAACGATCAACACACACACACAGAGAGACACAAGCTAATGCACAAACCGACGTCACAAGAATTCAACATAAACCATAAAGGCCAGGCGTGAGTCTAGACCCTAGCATTGGGAACTAGCATATAAACGCCTTAAATATTACAACACACACACACATATATATTTGGTCACACTTACCTAAGTAGTGATTCACAATACACACTTATGTCCAAATTTGGTGATCTTGTATCTTGTATTAGATCTTCACCTCCTTCAAATGAGAACCGCATCATGCTTAATATTATTAGTCTTGCCAAAGAGGGACATTCATTAAAATCTCTTGTTTTAATCATTATCAATATCATTATTAAATTGTTATTAGTGATAGCATTGTAATTATTTTAGCATCGTTTATTGATTAAGTTGCTATTAGTGCTGCCATTGTGAGTATTTTAGCGTCTCCAGTATAATTATTACAACCATAATTTATATACGAAAATTTAAAGCTCATGACAGGTGTGGCTAATACACACTAGATAGCCCAGCAAAAGATGTATATATGATTATTAGTGCATACTTATTAGTGCATAGTATGTGCAGTGAGGTGAACTTATGGTGTGGTTAATCTATATCTAGTTGAGTGAAATATAAAGAGCAGTCTTCTAATATGAAATTCTATCGGATACAGCTTATTATGTTTGGCATAATCGTCCTTCAAGAGCGATGTGCAATCCATCAGGATACGTGTGATTTCTGTGCTTGGCCGATTGAATAGGTTTAGCTGCAAGTCTTCGTACATGGCCCGGGTGATCTAATTGAGAATTGAGCTCTAACTTCTTCCAATTCCGATCTGAGGATGAGGAAGTACTCCACATTTTCTGGTTCCTTCTTGCATAGAAGGTATAGCGGATCTGTAGTCCAAACTTGCTCTTTGTGACTGCAAGGTGCGTGTGTGCCTGTTAATAGCTTCAACTTAACAGGAATGCGACTTACTTCTCTTGAGCTCTGGAATAATCATAGGGTGCCCATACCTTCTTGTATGCCAAAACACGATTTCTGGCATGTAGCTATTGACCCCGTGAATTAGATATTTCAAATTCTAACCTCAAATGTATCCATTTATAACATTTTATATTTTCAGAGCCATGACACATCCTTTGAGCATCCACAACGGGAACAAGTGGCTATAAATACGAAGGTGAAAATTTCACCCAAGAGGTCGCTACGTGGCAGTACGGAGGGAGAGGGAGGAATGGAGAAAGCGTTAATAGAACTAATCAATCAACACAATAACAAAGCTCTCAACAATATGAAAATGAAACATTAGCCAATACATGGCGATCTATTATTTGAAAATTGTGAAATATTTTCAGTCGCATTCTACATACGTAGAGCAACACAACATTAACTGCACCATCTGCACTGGATGTGTTGTCGGGCAGAATTTGAATAAACATGAAATTAAACAAAGATGCGTATGAAATATACAAGACTTCGTTAGTTTTTTATTTTCTTTTTTGTTCGAGCCACGGACAGAAACACTTGGGGATTGCGGAGCACTGCCATTTCTGCTTTGAGAAATTTCTTTTAACATGTTGTCTATACCGCTTTAATATCCGGATCCGGATCTTTTCCCTAATCACTATTAAAGTTTGGAAATTCAAATTCATGCATCTGAGAACATCCACCATTGTGTTAAAATTTTAAGGAATTCGGATCGACAGTTTCCAAGACATACATAAATCCGGAAATTACCCGTACCCGTCATTAAGTTTCTCATATGGTATTGCACTAACTTTAAACATATATAGCGAGCCTTTGTCTTGGGCAAATCACTTCCCTGCTAAGACAATGTTTAGAGATGTGTTTCTCAACAAGTACCAATACTTGGTTTAAAAAATAAAAACTGTTCTATATTTAATCGAAAACACTTGTCACCCAATTGCAGTCCTTTATCTATAAGTTGTGGATCCACCACCTATGTGTACGTTTTCGCAAGGCTTTCTTCTTCTTGTAATTTGTACAATGGCAAAATGATGATTAACCTCTCTTCATCAACAAGAGATTTGTCAAGCTTAGAAAAGTTTGGTGCCATCCTTCTCCTTTAATACCGCAAACAAAATCACGGAATAAACTTCACTTACAAACGTGTATATGGACTCACACCTCACGATCAGAACGCCCGCGGAAACGCGAACGCGTACGCGCCATACTCTTACCGTTAACGTTCGTTCGTTCGACTATCATTACGTCAATCTGTCTGTCTGGCCATCCATCTATTCGTCCACCCGCCCGTGTGGACCATACACACTCACGCGCGAATTCCTCTTGCAGCCATGCCTACACATCCGTCTGTCCGTCGATCCAGTGGTGCATCTGACAAAACTATTCATCTGATTTGGCTCACATTTTAGCACAAGACAGGCTCTTCTTCTAAACTGCCAGTTTGGAATTAGACCTAATCAGTCTTTGATTTGACCTGAAAGAAAAATCTTAAACAAATCTGAAAATCGCAAGGTGTGAAGGATGGTCATTTCTGATTTCTCTTGTTACTGCTCTTATTTTACATTATTACATTAGGGCCTTTCAAAAGCTTATTAGGTTTATATACTTATGGCTATCACTGTATATGTATGTCACAATATCGGCATCGTCATCATCATCATAGTCGCCGCCATCGTCATCGTCGTCGTCGTCGCCACTGTCATTGTCGTCTAAAGCTGCGGTCAGGTCGAGCTTGCGCTGCGACCCAACTAGTCGCCGCTTGATTTTCCAGCAAATATCGGCAACTCCAAGCGACCGATTTAGTCTCCGACAGGTTTGACCTGAGCGTACATGGGATCACTTTACTGTCCATCGCCGTCAATCGCCGTCCAAAAATCTCAAATCGCTTGAGCGTGTTCTACCTCTAGGCTCCAGTATAGTTCGCGATTGCGTTTGCGACGATGCGTTGGCGTTTGCGTTGTAATATATTCCTGAAACGTGCCGCGAAAACGCAACTCTCAGGCTAGTATAGTTCAGAGTTATAACTCCTGAAAATCGTGCTAGACCACACCGCCACGTGTTTGATTGCACTCGATATGGCATAATGGCACCGACCGACAGAAATATGAATGTTGCAAATGCTCTATTACGCCATAATTCGATTCTTTTGCAAGCTCTAGTTTTCATCCGTAATAACAACCTAAGAAGAAGGTCTATGTATGTGCGCAGTATTCTCCAGAAACGTATCGAAATGGGAGAATACAGACACTTAATTCGGGAAATGCAGCTTGCTGACCCAGAATACCATTGGCAATACTTTCGCATGTCAGCATCGAATATGGAGTATTTATTGCCGCGTATTGGACCACATCTGAGGCATAAACCGACCCATCGATGGCCTATCGGTCCGGGAGAACGCTTGTCATTGGCAATAAGGTATGTGGTATTAAATTATGAAATGTGTGATGGTTTGTTACATCCGGTACTTAGGGTGTCTTTCAAAATATAAAATGCCCATTTGCAGACCAATGGAAGCATATTTTATAACGTTTGGCAATCAAATGACTGCATGGATCGGGTATCGAGCCAGTCATTCCAGTGGTAAAATTTAAAAAATACGCTTCTCAAATCGACATTTTTAAGACCATTGTCGTTTGGGTCCGGTTTGGTTGTTAAAGTTTATTAAGCACAAGATAGATTCTCAGTTTTCATTCGGAATACAGGAATACACTTCTCAGAGCATTTCATTTTCATAATGTTCCCTGGACCACCCACATCCACCCCACCCCTGACTCCCACATTCCAGACCCACCCAAATGGGCTCTCGCACATTGTCTTATTGTATGACATGGCCTGGTTGTGCCATATGTCATGAATAATATTTTGGTATAAATGCTTACCAGACAGTTCGATATTTGAACCCAGCGTGTCCCAGATGTGTTCAACAACATCCCGGTTTGAATAATCGGGATGAGTCGGATTAAACAGAACCTCGTGGTCGCGCACATACTCAACCACTTTCTCCCTGATCTCACCCGATGTCCGAGACATTTTCCATGTGTGGTACAACAGAATGCAGAATTTAACTTTTGCGGCGGGCCATACGTTACTGTCCACGATGAAGCGATATGGTCGCCATGACTTGAGTTGTCGCCGCGTTATGCTGCGTTACCTCTGCGATGACGCAACGTTGACGCAAGTCGTCGTGTCGCCAACTATACATTGAGCTCAAGACCGGTTACTATAGGTTGTCGTCAATCGCAGACAAGTTATTATCGACATGAGCTTAATTACGATTGTCGGTAACTGAATTATCGGCTGTAGCCAATCAGTACACAGAAACCGATGGATAACGGAGTCAGTCATTACAAGGGTAAATTTTCCAAAATCATCTTTTTATGGCCAGCAAATGAGAAAATTAAACAAAATTACATATTTAAAGGATTAATTACTTACTAAAGAAATGCCATCAGATTATTTAATTCAAGCTATAATAGTCTCATAATTCACAGATCAGATCTGTCAATCAAGCATCTGAAGACACAATCACATGACGTAACATCAACGGGTGCTACTTTAAAATGACGTCACTAAAGGTTTTGACTTTTGTCGTCATAGTTTGAATGTGAAGTCTTTTCGTATAATATTATATTTACTATCTCTGTAAGGAAAATCAAACTATTTTAGCTGATTACCTTTAGATCCGGAATGGATCTCTAAAGATTGGTCATGTTCTTGTTATTTTACTAATCCTCATTCAGTTTTCCTCCAATCTTGCTGAAACTTCAGACTACTATTCTCGGGATATGTACCCACATCCGTAAGAGAGACCGATTTTCAATTCACTTCCCTGCTTGTTATTAGTACGGCACCACACACTTAAATTTTGAAATCGCTACTCCTCCGTTAATAAGAAATATAGCTTGATTAAAGTTGAGAGGCATATTCTATGGGTAAATCTTGATATCATTATTTTTTCAATACGGAGCCCACTCTTAAAATTTAAAATCTATATACAATTTGTGGAACACGCTTTTTCTATTTATTTTTAATTCCTGTGTTTTTGCTGACATATTTTATACGGGAGCATAGCTTTATTAACCCCAGCCACCATTGATTATTAGGCTACGTATTAGCAAAAGGCATGATCTACAATTTAAAGCAAATAGCAATAGGAAAATACATTTAATACCATGGGAAAGGAAACTATCCCTTTTTCTTTATCACATGTGTGTTTGAGACATGATGCAGAACAGATTATCTAATGATTTCTGGGATACATGGGATATAATAGGCCTATACACATTTTAAAGGAGATAATGCACAACAAAAATATATTTCAAATATGAAAGGTCGTTTCAAAATAAATAAATGACCTGTTAACTCATACTGCGTTTCCAGTTGGCACGAGTGCGCGTCCGACTTGGAAACTGGCCCCGCAAGTAGCTGTCGATAGTTGCAAGTAATCGAATCGCAAGCGACATGAGCGCAATTTTTCTAGTCAGTTGCCGACAGTTCTAGCGCAGTTTTACCTCCTCGTTGTCCTCCTCATCTTCGCCGTAGCCGCTATCGTCGTAATACCCCTCCTGGTCGTCGGCATAACGCCTTTGATAGTAGCTAGTGTTTTTTTGTTTGTTTGTTTCATCCTATGTTGTCTCCATACTCATGTATTAGCCTATATTGTGCTGGTTTTCGTGAATAATCCAGGAGTTTTCCATGCATAGGTGCATTGCATATTCTTAGATGCCCAATTGTTTTCCCAGGTGTTGTACATGTTAATCCATACTGTCGCCAAGCTATTAACACGTACTCTATGCAGTGACCGTAAGGCCATGCTTGGCCATTTGCATGTCGAGAGAAGAGTATTTTTGATAATTTACCTCTGGTAACCGAGCCAGTTATTCCAGTGATAAATTTTCAAAAATATTCTTCTTTCAGTATGCAAATGGACACTGGCTAAGAAAAAATTCTAATTTCTTTATCATTACGGATTTGATGGACCGTATATCCAGTGGTCTAGAGAAATGTTCATTTGCATGCCAACAAAAAGTTATTTTTGTAAATCTACAAAGAAATAGTCTCCTTAACCTGCAAACATTTAAATTTTCCTGAAAAATCTTGACCATTAAAACTGTTAATTGATTTACGTGTCCATTTGAGCGCTTTGAGGCGCTGTTGACACAAGATGGGTTAAACATTCGATTCTTCAAGAAATGGCATGCAGCATTTTCTACATGGTCTGGTACTACAGCAACACGATACGGTCGTATGTGACATAATTTGCGTAGATCTTAAACTGTCTAGTTCTATACTAGTCTTGTATCTGAATTATAAGACAACCATATACATAAACTGGTTAATATTTTTCTTAGAGACAAATTTGAGAGGACACATTTTTAACTCAGTCAAATTCGTGTTAACATTGTCAACAAGATATTTCTTAAACTGCACACGCTATTTCGTATCTGATCTTTCACATTCAAATGGGAAAAGAAAATTCAATGTTGCAAAACATACGTTGTCATTCTATTAAGACGAGTGGAAGGATAGATCGGCAGATACAATAATTTTAAGTGCGTTAATGGTGTCAGATAAAAATCTCACATGATTTAACCATTTGAACCAGGTTCGCAATTAAAGCCAATCATAGGCTATAGGTACGTTAATGAATATTGTGTAGCAAATTAGGCTGGCACCTTCTGACACTTTGGAGGGAAACCACTCCCAGTCCTAGGGTTTGTTGACTGATTTTTAAGTCAGGAAATGTTTTTAAATTTTAGATGGTCTCAGACGTCATCACCTGCATTTCGTGTAGTAAATGGCTGCTTAGAAACAACCAATATATAAAATTTCACTAAAATTATTGATATAATGCTTCAATAATTATACTGAACTTGCTTTTCTGACAGTCGGCGGAAATGACGGGTTCACAACCCATACAATTGAAACGAGTTTGATTCATTGCCGTAGTTAGGGGTGTTGAACCCATCATTTTCACTGACTGCCAGAAAAGCAAGGTCAGCATAAGACCTATGAAGCAAATTATATATTAAATTGCACATATGCTTTCATAGATTGATTGCACAGATGATGTTCGAGAAAGTCCTCTAGAATTTCATGCAATTACGGGATGTGATTGCACTAATCAGTTTAGCTCAATTGGAAAGAAGACGATCCTGCATGGCTACGTAAATTTAGAGGTGTGGCTACCGAACCAGAGATGATGTCCAAAGCTGAATTGTGTGTTTGCCATCTATATTGTTCGAACACAACTGGCATGATAATACATACAGTGCACTGTGCCCTTCTCCGCCAAGCAAAGAACAATTTGAATAATCTTCCCCACTACACAGGATGATCCAGCATCTGAAACGGGCTCACTACCAGACTTATGTAGGCGACATTCTCTTGTGCCAAAGCCACAGCTCACATCACCTACACTATATTTGGATGGCAAATAGAGGACATCACACACACGCGCGCACGCACGCACACACGCACGCACACACGCACGCACACACCTTGCCTTTGCTACTTACAAAATGTTACATGCACCCAGCCAGGCCGCAAACGCCAAAAGAGGAAATGTACTCATATGCGCACAAAAAGTAGTATGCGCTTTATTATGGCATCCAAATGTTTGGGAAGGCTGGTGTAGGAATAAAAAACCCAGAGATCCGATCGCATTTATCCTATATGATTATACTGAATTGCTCTTTGTATGTGCTTTATAAATGAGAGGATATATAGATTATTTAATTGTCATTGTTTTATATTCTAGAAAAGTGCATGTAAATTTAACATTTTACTATATAACGCTTAGTAAAAATTGGGATTTTTAATTCGATTTAAGCAGGGTTGGCTTGATTTAAATCAATTGATTTATATCATGATTTAAATCATGATTTAAATCACTCGATTTTTATCGAAAAAATCGTGATTTAAATCAGTTTTGCAAAAATAGAGGAATTTTCAAGTAATTAATACAATTAACAGTAATTTTGTTAAATTAAAGTAACATAATTATTTTACTGCTTCCATGGCACTTGAACATCAACACAAAATAGAATTATACACTTAATTGCTCATATTTGTCATCAGCAAGACTAGACCCAGTGCACGAGTCCACATCTACAATCTACATACTTGAGGTTCATGTACACAGTACATCACACATGTGTACAAAGTATGATCATTAAGTATGTGTAAGCTGTAAAGAAGAGGAGAATTCCATGTGCGTACATGTCACTACATGACCATTAAAGCAATAGTGTACATGAAAAGTCATGTATGGGCCAGTATGGCTATTACTATTAGTCTAATTCCAAAAGCACACTCTTTTAAAGCAAGACACTGTCTCTTTTTTTCAGCTATGACATGCGTCTGGAGTCACTCTGGAGTGTCATTGAGTGTCTCGATTACTATTGGCTAGTGCTTATCAAGTTGGACTTTTGGGCTCCATTTTATTTAACACTAAAACAATAAAGATTGAAATGTTATTAAATTAAGTAGTTTACTACAACTTCAAAAATCAAAATCAGTAATTGCTGAAACTGGCAAGAAACTATATACATTGTAACACGTAAACACATCATTACATTACATTAACCCTTAGCACACTGATGTAGGAGTTTTAATTTTTCAAAATAAACATAACCCCTAGCACTCTGGAGCATGATAATTTAAATTTTCAAATTAAATTTAAAGATAAACTGGTGTACAATTTGCAACAATTTTTGTGGACGATGCTGCTGTCTGTGACAGCACCATCTTCCACAAAATTTGTTGAAAAACGTACACCAGTTTATCTTTAAATTTAATTTGAAATTTAAAAATTTCGACATCAGTGTGCTAAGGGTTAAAGATAAACTGGTGTACATTTTTCAACAAATTTGGTGGATGATAGAGCTGTCGCAGACAGCAACATCGTCCACCAAAATTGTTGAAAAATGTACACCAGTTTATCAATTTTAATTTGAGCATATTTTTAAAGACAGAAGTTAACAAGGTTGATAGACTTAGACAATGATGACTTTTGCATACCTTCATAGATTTTGTGCATCTAATTAGGGCTAATTCGTTAGATTTATGCATTGCATCATTTCTGTCCTATTGCTACTCACTGTATCTGTGATGCAATTGTGAACAAAATTGAAAAATCGTTGCTAATATGACGTAATATATAAATTTTGAACTCTATATATTATTAGTTCAAACAGTGATAATTAAAGAATAGACATCCCATCATTCGTAACATAATAAACATATTGAATATTTTGAAAGCAATTTCACTGAAAACCGTTGCTGACTTAGGCAGCAACGGCTTCCAGTGAAATTGCTTTCAAAATATTCAATATGTTATGAATGATGGGATGCATATTCTTTAATTATTCACAATTAAGTGATTAACCAGAACACTCGATATATTGACTATTGAGATACCGCAATTTTTTTATAATAACGATATCGATATTCTCTCAAGCAATATCGCGCAAACCTAACTGAGTCACAGATAGATGTGTCTGTCATCACTTTTCACTTTCAGTTTTCAATAATGCTGCAATTGTACTTCACTAGTCTAGTCAACAATCATCATTCAACTGAAACCGGAAGTCATTTTCTTTGTCACAGTTTAGGGACCGAAAAAGAAATACTAGTTTAGCCGCTTTTAAAGTTCCAAGTTTGTTTCTCAACTTACTCTGCACGAGCCCATAGCTGGAGAACACGCGCTCGACACCAGCTGACGCCGCCACAGCTGACATCAGACGCTGAGTGAATTCAAATGCTTCCAGCAGATCATCCTCGAAGTCACGTCTGTGCGACTTCCACCAATGAAGAGAGGTTACTCCATTAACAACTTCGTCGTTAAATTTAAGAATGTGAAATGGTGGTGCCATGGCCTCGAATTTGATTACCAAAGTCATCAAACCAGGGATTTCGGATGCTACGGTGAGTGCAGTTTCACGTTCTTGCTGAGTCAAGTTTCGACCACGGTATTTAGGGTGGAGTAGATTGGCCAGCATGTGGTGAGGTGTCACAGCTTGTTGATAACGCTTATCGGCCGCACGCTTTGTTGAATTATTAGTGTCATTATGCAGGGCCGTTTTTACATCTTTCCATAATTCAACTGCTTCTGCTATTGTGCAATTGTCCGATTGAGCTTTATCGAGAGCGCAAGCTACTGGTTTCAAACAAAGTCGGTATTCATCTGCAGAACGTTTGATTACTACATTACGAACTTTATTGGCAATGGCAACATCTATGCGGTCAGTATGTCCATCACAGATTGTCACAAGTGTCGGCCATGCCTCACAATACGAGTTTAAACAATCGTACATTGTGTTCCACCTTGTATCTGCTGGCATCACTAACTTTCTGCACGATGATTGGCGTATTTGGGCACTAGCAAAGTGGTTATTTCGGAAATACTTCACAACTTGTGTGACATGCTCCTTAACATTACCCATTTCTAAGTCCTTTGAAGTCAGATTTAGAAGATGAGGCGTGCATCCATACGCAATCATGTTGAAACCCAGTCGTTCTTTCAAGAACTCTCGCATCTTTGCTACATTAGCAGAACACACGTGTCATGCG
>CM067363.1:16875089-16883156 GCA_034401795.1 Chaetoderma sp. LZ-2023a | reverse complement strand
GGACCATGAATAGCCCTATCAGTACATGGCTCCCTGGAGAGGTAATATGAAAACTTAGGTACGGACCATGAATAGCCCTATCAGTACATGGCTCCCTGGAGAGGTAATATGAAACTTAGGTACGGACCATGAATAGCCCTGCTCAGTACATGGCTCCCTGGAGAGGTAATATGAAACTTAGGCACGTACCATGAATAGCCCTATCAGTACATGGCTCCCTGGAGAGGTAATATGAAACTTAGGTACGGACCATGAATAGCCCTATCAGTACATGGCTCCCTGGAGAGGTAATATGAAACTTAGGTACGGACCATGAATAGCCCTATCAGTACATGGCTCACTGGAGACGTAATATGAGACTTAGGTACGGACCATGAATAGCCCTATCAGTACATGGCTCCCTGGAGAGGTAATATGAAACTTAGGTACGGACCATGAATAGCCCTATCAGTACATGGCTCCCTGGAGAGGTAATATGAAACTTAGGTACGGAGCATGAATAGCCCTATCAGTACATGGCTCCCTGGAGAGGTAATATGAAACTTAGGTACGGACCATGAATAGCCCTATCAGTACATGGCTCCCTGGAGAGGTAATATGAAACTTAGGTACGGACCATGAATAGCCCTATCAGTACATGGCTCCCTGGAGAGGTAATATGAAACTTAGGTACGGACCATGAATAGCCTATCAGTACATGGCTCCCTGGAGAGGTAATATGAAACTTAGGTACGGACCATGAATAGCCCTATCAGTACATGGCTCCCTGGAGAGGGCAATATGAAACTTAGGTACGGACCATGAATAGCCCTATCAGTACATGGGCTCCCTGGAGAGGTAATATGAAACTTATGTACGGACCATGAATAGCCCTATCAGTACATGGCTACCTGGAGAGGTAATATGCAACTTAGGTACGGACCATGAATAGCCCTATCAGTACATGGCTCCCTGGAGAGGTAATATGAAACTTAGGTACGGACCATGAGGCCTATAGCAGTATGCAATAGAAGCCCGGGAGAGATTGATACCACTATCATCACAATGCCCATCTAAATTTTCCTTGTTGCTTTGACAGACCAGGACATTAACCACTTAACATACACACCACACACAATACATTCTTTAAAATGCATGGAATAATTTACTGAATATTTCAAAACTAATTTGACTAATTTGACTGAGAGCTGTTGCTGCCTATGGCTGCAACATATCCTAGTCTAATTAGTTTCAAAATATTTTTTCTATTTACAGGTATTGAAATTGAGAGACTGAACTTTCAAGTGTTAAAGGGTAACAAGTTGCTGGAGCGTTGCTGGTATGATATATTAACATTTTAACTCACATATACTAGAAAAGATAAATTATTGATGATGCAAGTGATATGGCATTGCATATTTTCCATCTAATTTGACTGGGAGAGGTTGCTGACTCAAAACGGCTTCAAATGAAATTAGTCTGAATATATTAACAGCTTGCTTTATACACTATAATTTTAAGGATTAAATGGTTAATATAATGTATTGGTAATTCTTGGTTTTAAGCTTCAAATATGCGCATTCAATCTATAGAAATATCACACATTTGATAATGGTCTCTAAATTTCAATCACTTCAATACCCTATTAAAATGGCTGTGCTTGAAATCAATTCTGTCCAGTGTACTAAGAGGTAAAAGCGACAGAATTCGCTATACCACTCGAAACAAATGGTAGGAATATAATGCCCTCACCCGCGGCACGAAGGATATGTACTAAGATTAAACTAGACTTGTCACCAGATAAAACTGTAAAACTGATGTATGCTCATACAAGGTGATCGAAAATGCTCTTAAGTGCATCTATATCGTGCTTATGTATAACCAGAAAACAAAACTAGCCACCATCAGTTTTTTATGGCACAGCATATCATACAAATAAATAAACATATCTTTCCATTATTAAGGGATTTCATACGTAACATAAAGGGCCTTCCATGTTTAGCTATGCCCCGCCCATCACTAGCTAAGCTCCACCCACATCTCGCCGTGTTGGGATTGCTCGATCCCCGACAGCCCTAGCTATCAATTTCCTGAAAACTATACAGGCAAGCTGTTGAATATGTTGTAACTAATTTGACTGGGTGCTGTTGTTGCCTATGGCAGCAACAGCTCCCAGTCAAATTAGTTTCAAAATATTCAATAGAATATTTATTAAATAGTAAAAGCAAACAATGTGTATACATTATGACGTCATATGATGGGTGGGTACTCTGGAAAGGTTAATTGTGTAACAATAAAGGAAACATGGCCATGCTCGTTTGCACTGTGACATATCTTCATGATCCTCCACCACCGCTGCCACCCGCAATATATCAGAACAAAGCTAAGATAAACTGCAGCTCTATCTCAGCAATATGACATAACTACATACAAATAAGATTAATAAAGAGCTCATAGCAAAACACAATAGGCCTTTCCTCTTTATTCATCCATCGTATGACGTCATAATCAACTATGTGGCGTGTAGAATGACATCATAATGAATGACATCATTAACGCATATTTGAAGACGGACTATGCGTTGTTGTATGAGTTGTATGTGTACTGAGCGCATATTTGAAGACGGACTATGCGTTGTTGTACGAATTGTATGTATTTACTATTTACTAAATATTATGTTGAATATTTTGAAACTAGTTTGACTGGGCGCTGTTGCTGACATAGGCAGCAACCATAGGCAGCAACAGCACCCAGTTAAATTAGTTACAAAATATTCAACAGCTTATCTGCATAGTTTTCAGGAAACTATTGATTTTGGCATTCGGGGATCGATGTGTGGGTGGAGCTTAGAAGTTAGATAGAGATTGACGGGTATAACTAAAATGGAAAGGTCCATTCAACAAAGCCATTGCTATTTACATGCCACGAAGTAGTAGTAGTCCCAAATGTCAAGCATAGTTCACCAATAAGGGGGTGGAGACGACTTGTCAAGAAATAGCAGTGAGTTAAGGTTAATCATTGACAGCAACACTAAGCAAAGGGGTCAGTATCTAGGTACGCATTATACAATGTACAGGTCGCTATGCCTTCTAGTCAAGAATCGTATCACTGGCGTCAATGATCTAAATTACACTTTATCCTTTATCTTTACAATTTTTCTCCTTTCAATGCCCAAAATAGTTTACTGGTGGCTGAATAGATGTTAGTGGCATGGTGTTTGATGGGTGATAGTTGCTGTATGTGTGTGTTTACGTACGAATATCCCAGATAGGTGCACACTACTCTGGCTGCATCATCATTGAATCCATCATCACATACTGTCCCCCACACGCCTTCCCGCTGCACTTCAATCCTTCCTTCTCGCGGATTGCTTCCATTTATGAGTCTCACTGGGTTAATACCTGCAATATATTATAAGGTTGATGACTAATATCAGTCCAAGAATTTATCTTTCTCCTATATACAGGTATTCTGATCAAGGGTTCGATTACAGCTGCATAAGAAGGTATATAATATATCCTTATATAAAATGCGTGCATATGTATGTCTGTTTGTTTACCACAAATAACCCCCACGTCCCGTCTATGGTCGCAGTTATGCTGATAAAATGGTCTGTGCTGACATTCATTCAGGGATGACTCATTGCCATGACATACTACGTCATCAAGGAGAATTGATCCTGATCCCTGACCGAAGTGAGTTGAATCCATCGCTACAGCACCATGCACACTGGTAAAACAGAAGATATAATCACTCACTTTTATATATCATTTAAAGGGATGCTAGTCTCATCTCAAATGGTGTAATGCGCTGATAGATTATGGCTGATAGATACCATATCATTCTTATCCTGTCACATTCCCGTATCTGTATCATAATTATCCGCTTTGTAATATCGCGTAAATGTTGAACAGTGATCGCCACCATTGTTTCTCCTCACGCGGTAGTGTGTGATGGCATGTAAGTGTCAATGCATTACATTCTTTATTACGTAATACTCATCTAGTTGAATATTTTAATCCTAATATGACTAGAAATTGCTACTCAAAATATTCAATGATTATATGATTGTTTTTATACCTCAGCGCCAAAATATAGCCGGCACCTCTATGGCTTAGCGTATATGCCGACGCAGAGGCTCTAGCCTTTTCGATTGGATGAAAAGTAAATCATAACAACCATCATCGGTTGTAGAAATGTATCAATATTTAACTACTAACGCCTGAATATCATGAATAAAAGGCTAATATGTTAGGGATGGATTATGGGTGGCAAATTCTGTCACCTGAGAGGTTAGTATAATATAAGGTGAGATTTCCTTCAGCCATCTGAGTTACTTGTCTAAATTAACGAGGGTACGTTAGTGTTTATTATGTGTTATCTAGAGGAAAATGATGACACATCTATGCCCACAGAGCTGCATAAATAGGGGTAGATAGATAGATAGATGGATAGATGGATAGATGGATAGATGGATAGATGGATAGATGGATAGATGGATTGATGGATAGATAGATAGATAGATAGATAGATTGATAGGTAGGTAGGTAGGTAGGTAGGTAGGTAGGTAGGTAGGTAGGTAGGTAGTAATATGGTTAAGGCGCTGGCTCAGAATTTTCAAAAAATTGAAAATATTTTTTATTTATTTTATTGCCTGAGATTTGTTATTTTTGTTTTATAGAGGCGATATGGCCTTACAAATATTGGACAACTTTAAGATGATGATGTTTGTCCAGTTAATTTGGATTTTACCAATATGTCACGTAGATTCGGATTTTTCCTAAATGCTATTACTGTGCGCAAATTGAGAGGCTGTCTTAAATTATTCTGTAATTTATGATATTCATCTTTCAAAATTTCGGAAATTTCTACATTTTTTCGATTATATGTCAGAGTGAATGGAATTATTTCACGCTGATCAGCAAGACCCGGGTCCACATTTATGCCCCTCGGCCATTTTGTTTCTAATTGCTTAATCCAAAATGATTCTCTATGTTTCCTTTGTTTATCAGTTTCGTCAGTGGTATTAGAGAGAGGTGGTTGTTCAATGGGTATAATTTCGAAGTCCCGAGCGACTGAATGGCCAGGAAGGTTAAAATGTTCAGCGACATGCGTGTCTTTTTCATGTCTAATATCGCAAAGGTGTCTAGTAGCTCGCCATCTTAAAGGGCATTTGGTTTCACCGACATATTGCTTTTGGCATAATTTACAAGATATTACATAAATCACGTTTTCGGAATCGCAATCTAAATTAGACTGAATTTGAAATTTGTTTTTGTTCTGAAAGCTCATAAAAGTTTTTTGATTCGGAAGAAGTAGGTCTAATTTACACCTTTTCTTTCCACATTTCCGAGATTCCCCTGCGCCCGTGATTGGACGATTGTGACGAATCTTGGTAGGCCTGTGATCCGCAGCATTATCAGGGATAGTTTCCAAATCCTGTAAAGTTTCAGACTTAATTTTGCGCAAAAATCTAGACGAATAGCCTCTCGGCTTGAGGGCCTTGAATAAGAGAGAGCATGCAGATTCAAAGTTTTTTCTATCACTCGAATTTCTATGAAAACGGATGATTTGTGATTTTACAATTCCTTTAAAGGTATGAGGTGGATGGAAGGATTTCTTGTGAAGTAGTTGATGAGAATCTGTGGGCTTAAAATATACTTTATAATCAAGGTGTCCCGTTGTGTCATACTTTACACCTTTGTATAGCGTTACATCTAAAAAGTCTACGGACATTTGGTCAATGTTGGCTTTTAGCTTGATATTCGGGTCATGATTGTTCAAAATGGTGAAAAATTCATTAAATTCTTCCTTTGTATGATGCCAAATAATGAAAATATCATCGAGGTACCTGCGATAAAAGAGAGGCTGTTTCGGACATTTGCTAAGCGCATCCTCCTCCCACTCTGCTACATAGATGTTGGCAAAACTCGGACTGAAACGTTTACCCATTGCGCAGCCGCAAATTTGTTGGTATATTTCACCCGCGAATTCAAAATCATTGCCCTTTAAGCTTAGCTCTAAGAGAGCTAATATTTCGCCAGTGGGCCTATTGTTATCAGGGTATTTTTCAAACGCTTTACCGACGGAATTCAAACCCTTTTCGATGTCAATGTTTGTGTACATTGCTTCGATGTCGAGCGTGATCAGAAATGAATTTGGAGGTATCGAGATCTCAGAGACCTGCGACAGAAAATCGTCAGTATTTTTCAAGAAGCTAAAATGTCTATTCGCAATTGGTTGTAGGTGATAATCAATGATTTCACTGATCCTATAGGATTCAGAACCACAATCCGATATTATAGGTCGTCCTGGTGGTATCATAGGATCTGACCAAGAATCAATAGGCTTATGGATTTTGGGCAACAGATAAAATGTACGTGGTTTTGAGTCGCGTTTCGCAACGAGGTATTTAAACTGTTTCTGCGTTAAACTCTTGTTATCAACCATATTTTGGAGAATTTCATTAAAATTGTCGCAGTTATTTTGCCAGAGTGGTTCGTCTAATTTTTGGTAGTGTTTTGGATTACTGAGTTGATGATGTGCTTCACGAATGTAGTTGTCTTTAAGCATTATTACAGCCGCAGATCCCTTATCAGCAGGTTTAATGACAATGTCATTGTTTTTACGCAATCCTGTTAAGGCTTGACGTTCCTCATATGACAAATTTTTATGATTTTTCGGAAATTCAACATTTTCAATACGTTCTTTTACAATTTTTATACTGTCGGAGATCGCTGGGTCGACTAATTTTGAGTCTGGTGCCCAGCCAGTTCTTTCAACGAATGGCAGAATATTACTTTTCGAGTTTCGAAAAAAGTCGGCTAATTTGACACGGTGGGAAAATTCAAGAACTTCCATTGAGCCATTATCTAAAAGTGCATCTATGCCTAATTTGGGCCTAGGAGTTGGTACAAATGTTAGGCCACGATTGAGTATTGATTTTTCTGCTTCAGTTAATGTAGCGCCAGTGAGATTAACAATATCACTACCTAGCCCGATACCGGGGTGGTTAGTACCCTGACCCTCAGTTAGTTTAAATTAAGAAAATTTAACCAGCTATAATACAATGCATTAGCAGTTTTTTCACTCCAATGGATATTATCCTGGACTACTTCAAACTCAGAAATTGGTAGACTAGGGATGACAGAGACCTTTATACGCAGGGATTCTACAGATGAATTAATAAATGCTAAGGTCCTTTTCTGCTTTGCAGTTAGATGTTGAGAGTAGTTCAGTTTAGTGAAATAAACCTTTGCATCTGGAAATTTTGAACGAATGGTACTGAATAGGAGTTGGACTCGTTGAGCGGTTACAGACATAGGTTCATCCTTGTCATTTATGCCAATATTTACGATGATTTTCTCTGGCTGATAGGAGTCCATGTATTTTTTGACAATAGTCCTAGCGTGGCACAATTTTGCCCCTGGATAGCAAGCTATCTGGGTGTCTGAATGGGGTTTCACATTTATACGGCTTAGATTGGAGGAGCCAAGGATCAGGATTTTTTTCGTCAAGACAGGGAGTCGCCATTCATTTTTATGGTCTACCTCATACCGAAATTCCCAGAAAGAATTAGCTTCTAAGTGTGTAGTTTTCTTGGATTTATTTTGATGATTGATGCTGTTTCTACACGGTGTAGGGGTGAACTTTGGTTGAGGTAGTTTGGCCACTGGCACTGGGGTACTGACACCCTTTTGAGTCAAAGGTGTTGATCTGGTCTTTAGACCGGATTTTCTGTCATCTTTTGCTCTCTGTGGAAGGGGAGGTAATTCATCTGAAGACAGTGGAGGCGGGGTATCTGGTAGCGGTATCTTACTAGGATCCACAGGAGTTGATTTGGTCCTTGGACCAGATTTCTGATTAGCATCCACTCTCCGTGGAAGGGGAGGGAATTCCTCTGGAGACAAGGGTGGTGGTGACTCTGGTAGAGGTATCTGAAGAGGGTCCACAGGAGAGTCTAATAGGAATATCGGTGATGACCGAGTATCCGTTCTCTTCACTGGTGATGGGCTATCGGTCGGTGACCTGAGCCGTTTTCTAAGTTCTGAAGGCGGTGGAATGACTGGTACGGTCTCGGATGACCTT
>CM067363.1:16862589-16870089 GCA_034401795.1 Chaetoderma sp. LZ-2023a | reverse complement strand
TTTTTATGGCACAGCATATCATACAAATAAATAAACATATCTTTCCATTATTAAGGGATTTCATATGTAACATAAAGGGCCTTCCATGTTTAGCTATGCCCCGCCCATCACTAGCTAAGCTCCACCCACATCTCGCCGTGTTGGGATTGCTCGATCCCCGACAGCCCTAGCTATCAATTTCC
This sequence comes from Chaetoderma sp. LZ-2023a, assembly GCA_034401795.1. Lineage (NCBI taxonomy): Eukaryota > Metazoa > Mollusca > Caudofoveata > Chaetodermatida > Chaetodermatidae > Chaetoderma > Chaetoderma sp. LZ-2023a. The sequence continues at coordinate 16,869,907 of CM067363.1, read as the reverse complement.
TGAAAACTATACAGGCAAGCTGTTGAATATGTTGTAACTAATTTGACTGGGTGCTGTTGTTGCCTATGGCAGCAACAGCTCCCTGTCAAATTAGTTTCAAAATATTCAACAGAATATTTATTAAATAGTAAAAGCAACCAATGTGTATACATTATGACGTCATATGATGGGTGGGTACTCTGGAAAGGTTAATTGTGTAACAATAAAGGAAACATGGCCATGCTCGTTTGCACTGTGACATATCTTCATGATCCTCCACCACCGCTGCCACCCGCAATATATCAGAACAAAGCTAAGATAAACTGCAGCTCTATCTCAGCAATATGACATAACTACATACAAATAAGATTAATAAAGAGCTCATAGCAAAACACAATAGACCTTTCCTCTTTATTCATCCATCGTATGACGTCATAATCAACTATGTGGCGTGTAGAATGACATCATAATGAATGACATCATTAACGCATATTTGAAGACGGACTATGCGTTGTTGTATGAGTTGTATGTGTACTGAGCGCATATTTGAAGACGGACTATGCGTTGTTGTACGAATTGTATGTATTTACTATTTACTAAATATTATGTTGAATATTTTGAAACTAGTTTGACTGGGCGCTGTTGCTGACATAGGCAGCAACCATAGGCAGCAACAGCACCCAGTTAAATTAGTTACAAAATATTCAACAGCTTATCTGCATAGTTTTCAGGAAACTATTGATTTTGGCATTCGGGGATCGATGTGTGGGTGGAGCTTAGAAGTTAGATAGAGATTGACGGGTATAACTAAAATGGAAAGGTCCATTCAACAAAGCCATTGCTATTTACATGCCACGAAGTAGTAGTAGTCCCAAATGTCAAGCATAGTTCACCAATAAGGGGGTGGAGACGACTTGTCAAGAAATAGCAGTGAGTTAAGGTTAATCATTGACAGCAACACTACGCAAAGGGGTCAGTATCTAGGTACGCATTATACAATGTACAGGTCGCTATGCCTTCTAGTCAAGAATCGTATCGCTGGCGTCAATGATCTAAATTACACTTTATCCTTTATCTTTACAATTTTTCTCCTTTCAATGCCCAAAATAGTTTACTGGTGGCTGAATAGATGTTAGTGGCATGGTGTTTGATGGGTGATAGTTGCTGTATGTGTGTGTTTACGTACGAATATCCCAGATAGGTGCACACTACTCTGGCTGCATCATCATTGAATCCATCATCACATACTGTCCCCCACACGCCTTCCTTCTCACGGATTGCTTCCATTTATGAGTCTCACTGGGTTAATACCTGCAATATATTATAAGGTTGATGACTAATATCAGTCCAAGAATTTATCTTTCTCCTATATACAGGTATTCTGATCAAGGGTTCGATTACAGCTGCATAAGAAGGTATATAATATATCCTTATATAAAATGCGTGCATATGTATGTCTGTTTGTTTACCACAAATAACCCCCACGTCCCGTCTATGGTCGCAGTTATGCTGATAAAATGGTCTGTGCTGACATTCATTCAGGGATGACTCATTGCCATGACATACTACGTCATCAAGGAGAATTGATCCTGATCCCTGACCGAAGTGAGTTGAATCCATCGCTACAGCACCATGCACACTGGTAAAACAGAAGATATAATCACTCACTTTTATATATCATTTAAAGGGATGCTAGTCTCATCTCAAATGGTGTAATGCGCTGATAGATTATGGCTGATAGATACCATATCATTCTTATCCTGTCACATTCCCGTATCTGTATCATAATTATCCGCTTTGTAATATCGCGTAAATGTTGAACAGTGATCGCCACCATTGTTTCTCCTCACGCGGTAGTGTGTGATGGCATGTAAGTGTCAATGCATTACATTCTTTATTACGTAATACTCATCTAGTTGAATATTTTAATCCTAATATGACTAGAAATTGCTACTCAAAATATTCAATGATTATATGATTGTTTTTATACCTCAGCGCCAAAATATAGCCGGCACCTCTATGGCTTAGCGTATATGCCGACGCAGAGGCTCTAGCCTTTTCGATTGGATGAAAAGTAAATCATAACAACCATCATCGGTTGTAGAAATGTATCAATATTTAACTACTAACGCCTGAATATCATGAATAAAAGGCTAATATGTTAGGGATGGATTATGGGTGGCAAATTCTGTCACCTGAGAGGTTAGTATAATATAAGGTGAGATTTCCTTCAGCCATCTGAGTTACTTGTCTAAATTAACGAGGGTACGTTAGTGTTTATTATGTGTTATCTAGAGGAAAATGATGACACATCTATGCCCACAGAGCTGCATAAATAGGGGTAGATAGATAGATAGATGTATAGATGGATAGATGGATAGATGGATAGATGGATTGATGGATAGATGGATAGATAGATAGATAGATAGATAGATAGATAGATTGATAGGTAGGTAGGTAGGTAGGTAGGTAGGTAGGTAGGTAGTAATATGGTTAAGGCGCTGGCTCAGAATTTTCAAAAAATTGAAAATATTTTTTATTTATTTTATTGCCTGAGATTTGTTATTTTTGTTTTATAGAGGCGATATGGCCTTACAAATATTGGACAACTTTAAGATGATGATGTTTGTCCAGTTAATTTGGATTTTACCAATATGTCACGTAGATTCGGATTTTTCCTAAATGCTATTACTGTGCGCAAATTGAGAGGCTGTCTTAAATTATTCTGTAATTTATGATATTCATCTTTCAAAATTTCGGAAATTTCTACATTTTTTCGATTATATGTCAGAGTGAATGGAATTATTTCACGCTGATCAGCAAGACCCGGGTCCACATTTATGCCCCTCGGCCATTTTGTTTCTAATTGCTTAATCCAAAATGATTCTCTATGTTTCCTTTGTTTATCAGTTTCGTCAGTGGTATTAGAGAGAGGTGGTTGTTCAATGGGTATAATTTCGAAGTCCCGAGCGACTGAATGGCCAGGAAGGTTAAAGTGTTCAGCGACATGCGTGTCTTTTTCATGTCTAATATCGCAAAGGTGTCTAGTAGCTCGCCATCTTAAAGGGCATTTGGTTTCACCGACATATTGCTTTTGGCATAATTTACAAGATATTACATAAATCACGTTTTCGGAATCGCAATCTAAATTAGACTGAATTTGAAATTTGTTTTTGTTCTGAAAGCTCATAAAAGTTTTTTGATTCGGAAGAAGTAGGTCTAATTTACACCTTTTCTTTCCACATTTCCGAGATTCCCCTGCGCCCGTGATTGGACGATTGTGACGAATCTTGGTAGGCCTGTGATCCGCAGCATTATCAGGGATAGTTTCCAAATCCTGTAAAGTTTCAGACTTAATTTTGCGCAAAAATCTAGACGAATAGCCTCTCGGCTTGAGGGCCTTGAATAAGAGAGAGCATGCAGATTCAAAGTTTTTTCTATCACTCGAATTTCTATGAAAACGGATGATTTGTGATTTTACAATTCCTTTAAAGGTATGAGGTGGATGGAAGGATTTCTTGTGAAGTAGTTGATGAGAATCTGTGGGCTTAAAATATACTTTATAATCAAGGTGTCCCGTTGTGTCATACTTTACACCTTTGTATAGCGTTACATCTACAAAGTCTACGGACATTTGGTCAATGTTGGATTTTAGCTTGATATTCGGGTCATGATTGTTCAAAATGGTGAAAAATTCATTAAATTCTTCCTTTGTATGATGCCAAATAATGAAAATATCATCGAGGTACCTGCGATAAAAGAGAGGCTGTTTCGGACATTTGCTAAGCGCATCCTCCTCCCACTCTGCTACATAGATGTTGGCAAAACTCGGACTGAAACGTTTACCCATTGCGCAGCCGCAAATTTGTTGGTATATTTCACCCGCGAATTCAAAATCATTGCCCTTTAAGCTTAGCTCTAAGAGAGCTAATATTTCGCCAGTGGGCCTATTGTTATCAGGGTATTTTTCAAACGCTTTACCGACGGAATTCAAACCCTTTTCGATGTCAATGTTTGTGTACATTGCTTCGATGTCGAGCGTGATCAGAAATGAATTTGGAGGTATCGAGATCTCAGAGACCTGCGACAGAAAATCGTCAGTATTTTTCAAGAAGCTAAAATGTCTATTCGCAATTGGTTGTAGGTGATAATCAATGATTTCACTGATCCTATAGGATTCAGAACCACAATCCGATATTATAGGTCGTCCTGGTGGTATCATAGGATCTGACCAAGAATCAATAGGCTTATGGATTTTGGGCAACAGATAAAATGTACGTGGTTTTGAGTCGCGTTTCGCAACGAGGTATTTAAACTGTTTCTGCGTTAAACTCTTGTTATCAACCATATTTTGGAGAATTTCATTAAAATTGTCGCAGTTATTTTGCCAGAGTGGTTCGTCTAATTTTTGGTAGTGTTTTGGATTACTGAGTTGATGATGTGCTTCACGAATGTAGTTGTCTTTAAGCATTATTACAGCCGCAGATCCCTTATCAGCAGGTTTAATGACAATGTCATTGTTTTTACGCAATCCTGTTAAGGCTTGACGTTCCTCATATGACAAATCTTTATGATTTTTCGGAAATTCAACATTTTCAATACGTTCTTTTACAATTTTTATACTGTCGGAGATCGCTGGGTCGACTAATTTTGAGTCTGGTGCCCAGCCAGTTCTTTCAACGAATGGCAGAATATTACTTTTCGAGTTTCGAAAAAAGTCGGCTAATTTGACACGGTGGGAAAATTCAAGAACTTCCATTGAGCCATTATCTAAAAGTGCATCTATGCCTAATTTGGGCCTAGGAGTTGGTACAAATGTTAGGCCACGATTGAGTATTGATTTTTCTGCTTCAGTTAATGTAGCGCCAGTGAGATTAACAATATCACTACCTAGCCCGATACCGGGGTGGTTAGTACCCTGACCCTCGGTTAGTTTAAATTAAGAACATTTAACCAGCTATAATACAATGCATTAGCAGTTTTTTCACTCCAATGGATATTATCCTGGACTACTTCAAACTCAGAAATTGGTAGACTAGGGATGACAGAGACATTTATACGCAGGGATTCTACAGATGAATTAATAAATGCTAAGGTCCTTTTCTGCTTTGCAGTTAGATGTTGAGAGTAGTTCAGTTTAGTGAAATAAACCTTTGCATCTGGAAATTTTGAACGAATGGTACTGAATAGGAGTTGGACTCGTTGAGCGGTTACAGACATAGGTTCATCCTTGTCATTTATGCCAATATTTACGATGATTTTCTCTGGCTGATAGGAGTCCATGTATTTTTTGACAATAGTCCTAGCGTGGCACAATTTTGCCCCTGGATAGCAAGCTATCTGGGTGTCTGAATGGGGTTTCACATTTATACGGCTTAGATTGGAGGAGCCAAGGATCAGGATTTTTTTCGTCAAGACTGGGAGTCGCCATTCATTTTTATGGTCTACCTCATACCGAAATTCCCAGAAAGAATTAGCTTCTAAGTGTGTAGTTTTCTTGGATTTATTTTGATGATTGATGCTGTTTCTACACGGTGTAGGGGTGAACTTTGGTTGAGGTAGTTTGGCCACTGGCACTGGGGTACTGACACCCTTTTGAGTCAAAGGTGTTGATCTGGTCTTTAGACCGGATTTTCTGTCATCTTTTGCTCTCTGTGGAAGGGGAGGTAATTCATCTGAAGACAGTGGAGGCGGGGTATCTGGTAGCGGTATCTTACTAGGATCCACAGGAGTTGATTTGGTCCTTGGACCAGATTTCTGATTAGCATCCACTCTCCGTGGAAGGGGAGGGAATTCCTCTGGAGACAAGGGTGGTGGTGACTCTGGTAGAGGTATCTGAAGAGGGTCCACAGGAGAGTCTAATAGGAATATCGGTGATGACCGAGTATCCGTTCTCTTCACTGGTGATGGGCTATCGGTCGGTGACCTGAGCCGTTTTCTAAGTTCTGAAGGCGGTGGAATGACTGGTACGGTCTCGGATGACCTTGCAGTAGGGGTGTTAACTTGGCAATTTTGTGCTTTCTGTTGAAAGTGTGGGTCAAAAGGCCTAATGAATTGATAGAATGCCTCGATTGATTTGACGTGAAGTTTTTTGCCATAGTTAGCTTTTGCCCATCTAATGGCTGTTGATTTTGCCTTACCTAAATTAAGGTTTGGCGCGGTCTGAGCTATGATTATTTCGGACATGATGGCGCCTAAACTGAAATTATAATGGTCTATCATAGCTCGAATGATGGAATTTGCCCAAACAAAGTTAACTATCTTGATGTCACTTACTACCTCTATATTGGGCATAGCTGGCTTAATGAAATGGCAGAGTTCGCTCAACTTCCTGCTCAGACCGGTTGGCAGGGTGTTGGAGCTCAAATTGCTGGTTAGGACACCTAGGTGGTGAAAACATTGTATTATCATATAATAGCACTTGACTAGTCGAGCCTGGGGAGGAGACGGACTGCTGTCCTCATGGTTGATATTCCGTCTCTTGCCCTTGCTCGTTCTAGCCATGGTGATATTACCTTCTTCAGAGCCTTGAGAACAAATCTGTCTTTCCATCATAATTCCTGTCTATTTATTAGGGTGGCTGGCTTTAGGGGATTGTTTTCGAAAATTACTCAATTGCTTTGAAGTTAGATAACTTATTTTCATTAAAGATTCAGGCCGCCATAGGTGTTAGATTCAATTGTGTTATGCCCTTTGCTATTGATTGAGCTCTAGGGTTTCCGAGTGAGGTTTGGGTGTCACTCGCTTGACTGAGAAGTCATTGATCAAAGGATCAAACCTAGGCCATTAATTCAGTGGATTGTTTTCTATTCTTCAAAGGCGCCAGATTGGTATTGTTTACAATGTTTGATTTATTCAAATAGAAATAAACTTTAAACTGAGAATGATTTTGTTAATTTTAATAAGAATTTCTTTTTTAATTTTAATACTGAAAATTCTTTAAAAACTAATTTTGAGTATTGTGCTGCTGAATGTGTTTTGTTGTTTCTCACAGCAATAAACCTTTCAGTAAACCTAATTTCAAAATAGTTCTCCAAACTGGGGAAAATTGGAGGGAAGGACGGAAAAGAGGAGAGGGAGTAACGGGCTGAAAGAAGGAGGGGTGGAGTGAAGGAAGGGGGAGTCTGATCCATCAATCCATTCACCCATCCATCCAGAACCATCCATCCCTCCATCAGTCAGACATTCCATTCATCTAGACCCTCCATCCATCCATCCATCTATCCAGCCATACCACCCATACCCCCACCCATCCATCCATAATCATCCATCCATCCATCCATCCATCCATCCATCCATCCATCCATCCATCCATCCATCCATCCATCCATCCATCCAT
>CM067363.1:16842589-16860089 GCA_034401795.1 Chaetoderma sp. LZ-2023a | reverse complement strand
TCAGTACATGGGTCCCTGGAGAGGTAATATGAAACTTAGGTACGGACCTTGAATAGCCCTATCAGTACATGGCTCCCTGGTATCTTACTAGGTTCCACAGGAGTTGATTTGGTCCTTGGACCAGATTTCTGATTAGCATCCACTCTCCGTGGAAGGGGAGGGAATTCCTCTGGAGACAAGGGTGGTGGTGACACTGGTAGAGGGATCTGAAGAGGGTCCACAGGAGAGTCTAATAGGAATATCGGTGATGACCGAGTATCCGTTCTCTTCACTGGTGATGGGATATCGGTCGGTGACCTGAGCCGTTTTCTAAGTTCTGAAGGCGGTGGAATGACTGGTACGGTCTCGGATGACCTTGCAGTAGGGGTGTTAACTTGGCAATTTTGCGCTTTCTGTTGAAAGTGTGGGTCAAAAGGCCTAATGAATTGATAGAATGCCTCGATTGATTTGACGTGAAGTTTTTTGCCATAGTTAGCTTTTGCCCATCTAATGGCTGTTGATTTTGCCTTACCTAAATTAAGGTTTGGCGTGGTCTGAGCTATGATTATTTCGGACATGATGGCGCCTAAACTGAAATTATAATGGTCTATCATAGCTCGAATGATGGAATTTTCCCAAACAAAGTTAACTATCTTGATGTCACTTACTACCTCTATATTGGGCATAGCTGGCTTAATGAAATGGCAGAGTTCGCTCACCTTCCTGCTCAGACCGGTTGGCAGGGTGTTGGAGCTCAAATTGCTGGTTAGGATACCTATGTGGTGAAAACATTGTATTATCATATAATAGCACTTGACTAGTCGAGCCTGGGGAGGAGACGGACTGCTGTCCTCATGGTTGACATTCCGTCTCTTGCCCTTGCTCGTTCTAGCCATGGTGATATTACGCTCTAACAAATGATCAAAAACCAACAAATTTAGCAACAACTTGGCCAGTCAACAAATCTAAGCAAGGGAGATAATCAAGCTCTAACCAACAATTGTCTAGTTTAAATTAAAGGGCTGATCTAAAAATTAAAACCTGAAACTTGAGTGATGAATAATTAAATCTACAAGCCTACATAGAACTACAAGCCTACTAAGTTTACAAGTCTACACAATTTAACTATACGTGAAATGGAAGATGAAGGATTAGTAGCATTTTAATATTTAAAACATACAATCAATACAATAATAGCAATTAATATATAACTCACAATTTTATGATACCGTCGTGCTTGGCTGACCGGTTTCGGTTAAGAATAACCTTCTTCAGAGCCTTGAGAACAAATCTGTCCTTCCATCATAATTCCTGTCTATTTATTAGGGTGGCTGGCTCTAGGGGATTGTTTTCGAAAATTACTCAATTGCTTTGAAGTTAGCTAACTTATTTTCATTAAAGATTCAGGCCGCCATAGGTGTTAGATTCAATTGTGTTATGCCCTTTGCTATTGATTGAGCTCTAGGGTTTCCGAGTGAGGTTTGGGTGTCACTCGCTTGACTGAGAAGTCATTGATCAAAGGATCAAACCTAGGCCATTAATTCAGTGGATTGTTTTCTATTCTTCAAAGGCGCCAGATTGCTATTGTTTACAATGTTTGATTTATTCAACTAGAAATAAACTTTAAACTGAGAATGATTTTGTCAATTTTAATAAGAATTTATTTTTTAATTTTAATACTGAAAATTCTTTAAAAACTAATTTCGAGTATTGTGCTGCTGAACGTGTTTTGTTGTTTCTCACAGCAATAAACCTTTCAGTAAACCTAATTTCAAAATATTTCTCCAAACTGGGGAAAATTGGAGGGAAGGACGGAAAAGAGGAGAGGGATTGAAGGGCTGAAAGAAGGAGGGGTGGAGTGAAGGAAGGGGGAGTCTGATCCATCAATCCATTCACCCATCCATCCAGAACCATCCATCCATCCATCAGTCAGACATTCCATTCATCTAGACCCTCCATCCATCCATCCATCTATCCAGCCATCAAGACCATTTCTCCTTCCATCCATCCATTCATCCACCCATACCACCCATTCATCCACCCATACCACCCACCCATCCATCCAGAATCATCCATCCATCCATCCATCCATCCATCCATCCATCCATCCATCCATCCATCCATCCATCCATCCTTCCTTCCTTCCTTCCTTCCTTCCTTCCTTCCACCCATCCATCCATAGCCATCCATCCAGAACATCTGTCCATCAGTTAGACGATCCATCCATCCAGATCATCCATTTCCCCATCCATTCATCCAGACCATATGTCCTTCCATCCATCCCCCCCCCCCATCCATTCATCCATCCATCCATCCACCCATCCATCCCATCCAACTCCCAATTACAAAACCACAATTTGAGAAGACAGACCATATTGATTGATGAGTGGAATGACAGATTTGCCCGACGGTATAGACAGGTGCACATAATTAGTGGGTTAGTAAGTCAATAAAATAATAGAACTGGCACTGGCTAGTAGGTAGTAATATGGTTAAGGCGCTGGCTCAGAATTTTCAAAAAATTGAAAATATTTTTTATTTATTTTATTGCCTGAGATTTGTTATTTTTGTTTTATAGAGGCGATATGGCCTTACAAATATTGGACAACTTTAAGATGATGATGTTTGTCCAGTTAATTTGGATTTTACCAATATGTCACGTAGATTCGGATTTTTCCTAAATGCTATTACTGGGCGCAAATTGAGAGGCTGTCTTAAATTATTCTGTAATTTATGATATTCATCTTTCAAAATTTCGGAAATTTCTACATTTTTTCGATTATATGTCAGAGTGAATGGAATTATTTCACACTGATCAGCAAGACCCGGGTCCACATTTATGCCCCTCGGCCATTTTGTTTCTAATTGCTTAATCCAAAATGATTCTCTATGTTTCCTTTGTTTATCAGTTTCGTCAGTGGTATTAGAGAGAGGTGGTTGTTCAATGGGTATAATTTCGAAGTCCCGAGCGACTGAATGGCCAGGAAGGTTAAAGTGTTCAGCGACATGCGTGTCTTTTTCATGTCTAATATCGCAAAGGTGTCTAGTAGCTCGCCATCTTAAAGGGCATTTGGTTTCACCGACATATTGCTTTTGGCATAATTTACAAGATATTACATAAATCACGTTTTCGGAATCGCAATCTAAATTAGACTGAATTTGAAATTTGTTTTTGTTCTGAAAGCTCATAAAAGTTTTTTGATTCGGAAGAAGTAGGTCTAATTTACACCTTTTCTTTCCACATTTCCGAGATTCCCCTGCGCCCGTGATTGGACGATTGTGACGAATCTTGGTAGGCTGTGATCCGCAGCATTATCAGGGATAGTTTCCAAATCCTGTAAAGTTTCAGACTTAATTTTGCGCAAAAATCTAGACGAATAGCCTCTCGGCTTGAGGGCCTTGAATAAGAGAGAGCATGCAGATTCAAAGTTTTTTCTATCACTCGAATTTCTAAGAAAACGGATGATTTGTGATTTTACAATTCCTTTAAAGGTATGAGGTGGATGGAAGGATTTCTTGTGAAGTAGTTGATGAGAATCTGTGGGCTTAAAATATACTTTATAATCAAGGTGTCCCGTTGTGTCATACTTTACACCTTTGTATAGCGTTACATCTAAAAAGTCTACGGACATTTGGTCAATGTTGGCTTTTAGCTTGATATTCGGGTCATGATTGTTCAAAATGGTGAAAAATTCATTAAATTCTTCCTTTGTATGATGCCAAATAATGAAAATATCATCGAGGTACCTGCGATAAAAGAGAGGCTGTTTCGGACATTTGCTAAGCGCATCCTCCTCCCACTCTGCTACATAGATGTTGGCAAAACTCGGACTGAAACGTTTACCCATTGCGCAGCCGCAAATTTGTTGGTATATTTCACCCGCGAATTCAAAATCATTGCCCTTTAAGCTTAGCTCTAAGAGAGCTAATATTTCGCCAGTGGGCCTATTGTTATCAGGGTATTTTTCAAACGCTTTACCGACGGAATTCAAACCCTTTTCGATGTCAATGTTTGTGTACATTGCTTCGATGTCGAGCGTGATCAGAAATGAATTTGGAGGTATCGAGATCTCAGAGACCTGCGACAGAAAATCGTCAGTATTTTTCAAGAAGCTAAAATGTCTATTCGCAATTGGTTGTAGGTGATAATCAATGATTTCACTGATCCTATAGGATTCAGAACCACAATCCGATATAATAGGTCGTCCTGGTGGTATCATAGGATCTGACCAAGAATCAATAGCCTTATGAATTTTGGGTAACAGATAAAATGTACGTGGTTTTGAGTCTCGTTTCGCAACGAGGTATTTAAACTGTTTCTGCGTTAAACTCTTGTTATCAACCATATTTTGGAGAATTTCATTAAAATTGTCGCAGTTATTTTGCCAGAGTGGTTCGTCTAATTTTTGGTAATGTTTTGGATTACTGAGTTGACGATGTGCTTCACGAATGTAGTTGTCTTTAAGCATTATTACTGCAGCAGATCCCTTATCAGCAGGTTTAATGACAATGTCATTGTTTTTACGCAATCCTGTTAAGGCTTGACGTTCCTCATATGACAAATTTTTATGATTTTTCGGAAATTCAACATTTTCAATACGTTCTTTTACAATTTTTATACTGTCGGGGATCGCTGGATCGACTAATTTTGAGTCTGGTGCCCAGCCAGTTCTTTCAACGAATGGCAGAATATTACTTTTCGAGTTTCGAAAAAAGTCGGCTAATTTGACACGGTGGGAAAATTCAAGAACTTCCATTGAGCCATTATCTAAAAGTGCATCTATGCCTAATTTGGGCCTAGGAGTTGGTACAAATGTTAGGCCACGATTGAGTATTGATTTTTCTGCTTCAGTTAATGTAGCGCCAGTGAGATTAACAATATCACTACCTAGCCCGATACCGGGGTGGTTAGTACCCTGACCCTCGGTTAGTTTAAATTAAGAAAGGTTAACCAGCTATAATACAATGCATTAGCAGTTTTTTCACTCCAATGGATATTATCCTGGACTACTTCAAAATCAGAAATTGGTAGACTAGGGATGACAGAGACCTTTATACGCAGGGATTCTACAGATGAATTGATAAATGCTAAGGTCCTTTTCTGCTTTGCAGTTAGATGTTGAGAGTAGTTCAGTTTAGTGAAATAAACCTTTGCATCTGGAAATTTTGAACGAATGGTACTGAATAGGAGTTGGACTCGTTGGGCAGTTACAGACATAGGTTCATCCTTATCATTTATGCCAATGTTTATGATGATTTTCTCTGGCTGATAGGAGTCCATGTATTTTTTGACAATAGTCCTAGCATGGCACAATTTTGCCCCTGGATAGCAAGCTATCTGGGTGTCTGAATGGGGTTTCACATTTATACGGCTTAGATTGGAGGAGCCAAGGATCAAGATTTTTTTCATCAAGACAGGGAGTCGCCATTCATGTTTGTGGTCTACCTCATACCGAAATTTCCAGAAAGAATTAGCTTCTAAGTGTGTAGTTTTCTTGAGTTTATTTTGATGATTGATGCTGTTTCTACACGGTGTAGGGGTGAAATTTGGTTGAGGTAGTTTGGCCACTGGCACTGGGGTACTGACACCCTTTTGTGTCAAAGGTGTTGATCTGGTCCTTAGACCAGATTTTCTGTCATCCTTTGCTCTCTGTGGAAGGGGAGGTAATTCATCTGAAGACAGTGGAGGCGGGGTGCCTCGTAGTGGTATCTTACTAGGATCCACAGGAGTTGATTTGGTCCTTGGACCAGATTTCTGATTAGCATCGACTCTCCGTGGAAGGGGAGGGAACTCCTCTGGAGACAAGGGTGGTGGGGAGTCAGGTAGAGGAATCTGAAGAGGGTCCACAGGAGAGTCTAATAGGAATATCGGTGATGGCCGAGTATCCGTTCTCTTCACTGGTGGGGGGCTATCGGTCGGTGACCTGGCCGTTTCCTGAGTTCTGAAGGTGGTGGAATGACTGGTACGGTCTGGGATGACCTTGCAGTATGGGTGGTAACTTGGCAATTTTGTGCTTTCTGTTGAAAGTGTGGGTCGAAAGGCCTAATAAATTGATAGAATGCTTCGATTGATTTGACGTGAAGTTTTTTGCCATAGTTGGCTTTTGCCCATCTAATGGCAGTTGATTTTGCCTTACCTAAATTACGGTTTGGCGCGGTCTGAGCTATGATAATTTCGGACATGATGGTGCCTAAACTGAAATTGTAATGGTCTATCATAGCTCGAATGATGGAATTTGCCCAAACAAAGTTAACTTTCTTGATGTCACTTACTACCTCTATATTTGGCATAGCTGGCTTAATGAAACGGCAGAGTTCGCTCACCTTCCTGCTCAGACCGGTTGGCAGGGTGTTGGAGCCCAAATTGCTGGTTAGGACACCTATGTGGTGAAAACATTGTATTATCATATAATAGCACTTGACTAGTCGAGCCTGGGGAGGAGACGGACTGCTGTCCTCATGGTTGACATTCCGTCTCTTGCCCTTGCTCGTTCTAGCCATGGTGATATTTTGCTCTAATAAATGATCAAAAACCAACAAATTTAGCAACAACTGGGCCAGTCAACAAATCTAAGCAAGGGAGATAATCAAGCTCTAACCAACAATTGTCTAGTTTAAATTAAAGGGCTGATCTAAAAATTAAAACCTGAAATTTGAGTGATGAATAATTACATCTACAAGCCTACATAGAACCACAAGCCTACTAAGTTTACAAGCCTACACAATTTAACTATACCTGAAATGGAAGATGAAGGATTATTAGCATTTTAATATGTAAACATACAACAAATACAATATTAGCAATTAATATATAACTCACAATTTTATGATACCGTCGTGCTTGGCTGACCGGTTTCGGTTAAGAATAACCTTCTTCAGAGCCTTGAGAACAAATCTGTCCTTCCATCATAATTCCTGTCTATTTATTAGGGTGGCTGGCTTTAGGGGATTGTCTTCGAAAATTACTCAATTGCTTTGAAGTTAGCTAACTTATTTTCAATAAAGATTCAGGCCACCATAGGTGCTAGATTCAATTGTGTTATGCCCTTTGCTATTGATTGAGCTCTAGGGTTTCCGAGTGAGGTTTGGGTGTCACTCGCTTGATTGAGAAGTCATTGATCAAAGGATCAAACCTAGGCCATTAATTCAGTGAATTGTTTTCTATTCTTCAAAGGCGCCAGATTGGTATTGTTTTCAATGTTTGATTTATTCAGCTAGAACTAAGCTTTAAACTGGGAATGATTTTGTCAATTTTATTAAGAATTTCTTTTTTAATTTTAATACTGAAAATTCTTTAAAAACTAATTTTGAGTATTGTGCTGCTGAATGTATTTTGTTGTTTCTCACAGCAATAAAACTTTCAGTAAACCTAATTTCAAAATCTTTCCCCAAACTGGGGAAAATTGGAGGGAAGGACGGGAAAGAGGAGAGGGAATGAAGGGCTGAAAGAAGGAGGAGTGGAGTGAAGGAAGGAGGAGTCTGATCCATCAATCCATTCACCCATCCACCCATCCATCCAGAACCATCCATCAGTCAGACATTCCATTCATCCAGACCCTCCATCCATCCATCCCTCCATCCCTCTATCCATCCATCAAGACCATCTGTCCTTCCATCCATCCATTCATACCACCCATTCACCCACCCATACCACCCACCCATCCAGAACCATCCATACATCCAGATCCTACATCCATCCCTCCATCCATCCATTCAGACCACCTGCCCTTCCATCCTTCCATCCTTCCTTCCATCCATCCATCCTTCCTTCCATCCACCAACCCACCCACCCATCCATTCATCCATCCATCCATCCATCTTTCCATCCCTAACCATCCATCCATCAGTCAGACCATCCATCCATCCAGATCCTCTATTCCCACATCCATCCATCCAGACCACCTGTCCTTCCATCCATCACTCCATCCATTCATCCATCCATCCAGCCACCCACCCACCCAGCCACAGAACCATCCATACCATCCATCCATCCAGCAGTCAGACCATCCATCCATCCAGATCCTCCATCCATCTCTCCATCCATCCATCCAGACCACCTGTCCTTCCATCCATCCATCCATCCATCCATCCATCCATCCATCCCATCCAACTCCCAATTACAAAACCACAATTTGAGAAGACAGACCATATTGATTGATGAGTGGAATGACAGATTTGCCCGACGGTATAGATAGGTGCACATAATTAGTTGGTTAGTAAATCAATAAAATAATAGAACTGGCACTGGCTGGTAGGTAGTAATATGGTTAAGGCGCTGGCTCAGAATTTTCAAAAAATTGAAAATATTTTTTATTTATTTTATTGCCTGAGATTTGTTATTTTTGTTTTCTAGAGGCGAGATGGCCTTATAAATATTGGACAACTTTAAGATGATGATGTTTATCCAGTTAATTTCGATTTTACCAATATGTCACGTAGATTTGGATTTTTCCTAAATGCTATTACTGGGCGCAAATTGAGAGGCTGTCTTAGATTATTCTGTAATTTATGATATTCATCTTTCAAAATTTCGGCAATTTCTACATTTTTTCGATTATATGTCAGAGTGAATGGAATTATTTCACGCTGATCAGCAAGACCGGGGTCCACATTTATGCCCCTCGGCCATTCTGTTTCTAATTGCTTAATCCAAAATGATTCTCTAAGTTTCCTTTGTTTATCAGTTTCGTCAGTGGTATTTGAGAGAGGTGGTTGTTCAATGGGTATAATTTCGAAGTCCCGAGCGACTGAATGGCCAGGAAGGTTAAAGTGTTCAGCGACATGCGTGTCTTTTTCATGTCTAATATCGCAAAGGTGTCTAGTAGCTCGCCATCTTAATGGGCATTTGGTTTCACCGACATATTGCTTTTGGCACAATTTACAAGATATTACATAAATGACGTTTTCGGAATCGCAATCTAAATTAGACTGAATTTGAAATTTGTTTTTGTTCTGAAAGCTCATAAACGTTTTTTGATTTGGAAGAAGTAGGTCTAATTTACACCTTTTCTTTCCACATTTCCGAGATTCTCCTGCGCCTGTGATTGGACGATTGTGACGAATCTTGGTAGGCCTGTGATCCGCAGCATTATCAGGGATAGTTTCCAAATCCTGTAAAGTATCAGACTTAATTTTGCGCAAAAATCTAGATGAATAGCCTCTCGGCTTGAGGGCCTTGAATAAGAGAGAGCATGCAGATTCAAAGTTTTTTCTATCACTCGAATTTCTATGAAAACGGATGATTTGTGATGTTACAATTCCTTTAAAGGTATGAGGTGGATGGAAGGATTTCTTGTGAAGTAGTTGATGAGAATCTGTGGGCTTAAAATATACTTTATAATCAAGGTGTCCCGTTGTGTCATACATTACACCTTTGTATAGCGTTAAATCTAAAAAGTCTACGGACATTTAGTCAATGTTGGCTTTTAGCTTGATATTCGGGTCATGATTGTTCAAAATGGTGAAAAATTCATTAAATTCTTCCTTTGTATGATGCCAAATAATGAAAATATCATCGAGGTACCTGCGATAAAAGAGAGGCTGTTTCGGACATTTGCTAAGCGCATCCTCCTCCCACTCTGCTACATAGATGTTGGCAAAACTCGGACTGAAACGCTTACCCATTGCGCAGCCGCAAATTTGTTGGTATGTTTCACCCGCGAATTCAAAATCATCGAGATCTCAGAGACCTGCGACAGAAAGTCGTCAGTATTTTTCAAGAAGCTAAAATGTCTATTCGCAATTGGTTGTAGGTGATAATCAATGATTTCACTGATCCTATAGGATTCAGAACCACAATCCGATATAATAGGTCGTCCTGGTGGTATCATAGGATCTGACCAAGAATCAATAGCCTTATGAATTTTGGGTAACAGATAAAATGTACGTGGTTTTGAGTCTCGTTTCGCAACGAGGTATTTAAACTGTTTCTGCGTTAAACTCTTGTTATCAACCATATTTTGGAGAATTTCATTAAAATTGTCGCAGTTATTTTGCCAGAGTGGTTCGTCTAATTTTTGGTAATGTTTTGGATTACTGAGTTGACGATGTGCTTCACGAATGTAGTTGTCTTTAAGCATTATTACTGCAGCAGATCCCTTATCAGCAGGTTTAATGACAATGTCATTGTTTTTACGCAATCCTGTTAAGGCTTGACGTTCCTCATATGACAAATTTTTATGATTTTTCGGAAATTCAACATTTTCAATACGTTCTTTTACAATTTTTATACTGTCGGGGATCGCTGGATCGACTAATTTTGAGTCTGGTGCCCAGCCAGTTCTTTCAACGAATGGCAGAATGTTTAGCTATGCCCCGCCCATCACTAGCTAAGCTCCACCCACATCTCGCCGTGGTGGGATTGCTCGATCACCGACAGCCCTAGCTATCAATTTCCTGAAAACTATACAGGCAAGCTGTTGAATATGTTGTAACTAATTTGACTGGGTGCTGTTGTTGCCTATGGCAGCAACAGCTCCCTGTCAAATTAGTTTCAAAATATTCAACAGAATATTTATTAAATAGTAAAAGCAACCAATGTGTATACATTATGACGTCATATGATGGGTGGGTACTCTGGAAAGGTTAATTGTGTAACAATAAAGGAAACATGGCCATGCTCGTTTGCACTGTGACATATCTTCATGATCCTCCACCACCGCTGCCACCCGCAATATATCAGAACAAAGCTAAGATAAACTGCAGCTCTATCTCAGCAATATGACATAACTACATACAAATAAGATTAATAAAGAGCTCATAGCAAAACACAATAGACCTTTCCTCTTTATTCATCCATCGTATGACGTCATAATCAACTATGTGGCGTGTAGAATGACATCATAATGAATGACATCATTAACGCATATTTGAAGACGGACTATGCGTTGTTGTATGAGTTGTATGTGTACTGAGCGCATATTTGAAGACGGACTATGCGTTGTTGTACGAATTGTATGTATTTACTATTTACTAAATATTATGTTGAATATTTTGAAACTAGTTTGACTGGGCGCTGTTGCTGACATAGGCAGCAACCATAGGCAGCAACAGCACCCAGTTAAATTAGTTACAAAATATTCAACAGCTTATCTGCATAGTTTTCAGGAAACTAATGATTTTGGCATTCGGGGATCGATGTGTGGGTGAAGCGTAGAAGTTAGATAGAGATTGACGGGTATAACTAAAATGGAAAGGTCCATTCAACAAAGCCATTGCTATTTACATGCCACGAAGTAGTAGTAGTCCCAAATGTCAAGCATAGTTCACCAATAAGGGGGTGGAGACGACTTGTCAAGAAATAGCAGTGAGTTAAGGTTAATCATTGACAGCAACACTAAGCAAAGGGGTCAGTATCTAGGTACGCATTATACAATGTACAGGTCGCTATGCCTTCTAGTCAAGAATCGTATCACTGGCGTCAATGATCTAAATTACACTTTATCCTTTATCTTTACAATTTTTCTCCTTTCAATGCCCAAAATAGTTTACTGGTGGCTGAATAGATGTTAGTGGCATGGTGTTTGATGGGTGATAGTTGCTGTATGTGTGTGTTTACGTACGAATATCCCAGATAGGTGCACACTACTCTGGCTGCATCATCATTGAATCCATCATCACATACTGTCCCCCACACGCCTTCCCGCTGCACTTCAATCCTTCCTTCTCGCGGATTGCTTCCATTTATGAGTCTCACTGGGTTAATACCTGCAATATATTATAAGGTGGATGACTAATATCAGTCCAAGAATTTATCTTTCTCCTATATACAGGTATTCTGATCAAGGGTTCGATTACAGCTGCATAAGAAAGTATATAATATATCCTTATATAAAATGCGTGCATATGTATGTCTGTTTGTTTACCACAAATAACCCCCACGTCCCGTCTATGGTCGCAGTTATGCTGATAAAATGGTCTGTGCTGACATTCATTCAGGGATGACTCATTGCCATGACATACTACGTCATCAAGGAGAATTGATCCTGATCCCTGACCGAAGTGAGTTGAATCCATCGCTACAGCACCATGCACACTGGTAAAACAGAAGATATAATCACTCACTTTTATACATCATTTAAAGGGATGCTAGTCTAATCTCAAATGGTGTAATGCGCTGATAGATTATGGCTGATAGATACCATATCATTCTTATCCTGTCACATTCCCGTATCTGTATCATAATTATCCGCTTTGTAATATCGCGTAAATGTTGAACAGTGATCGCCACCATTGTTTCTCCTCACGCGGTAGTGTGTGATGGCATGTAAGTGTCAATGCATTACATTCTTTATTACGTAATACTCATCTAGTTGAATATTTTAATCCTAATATGACTAGAAATTGCTACTCAAAATATTCAATGATTATATGATTGTTTTTATACCTCAGCGCCAAAATATAGCCGGCACCTCTATGGCTTAGCGTATATGCCGACGCAGAGGCTCTAGCCTTTTCGATTGGATGAAAAGTAAATCATAACAACCATCATCGGTTGTAGAAATGTATCAATATTTAACTACTAACGCCTGAATATCATGAATAAAAGGCTAATATGTTAGGGATGGATTATGGGTGGCAAATTCTGTCACCTGAGAGGTTAGTATAATATAAGGTGAGATTTCCTTCAGCCATCTGAGTTACTTGTCTAAATTAACGAGGGTACGTTAGTGTTTATTATGTGTTATCTAGAGGAAAATGATGACACATCTATGCCCACAGAGCTGCATAAATAGGGGTAGATAGATGGATAGATGGATAGATGGATAGATGGATAGATGGATAGATGGATAGATGGATAGATAGATAGATAGATAGATAGATAGATAGATTGATAGGTAGGTAGGTAGGTAGGTAGGTAGGTAGGTAGTAATATGGTTAAGGCGCTGGCTCAGAATTTTCAAAAAATTGAAAATATTTTTTATTTATTTTATTAACTGAGATTTGTTATTTTTGTTTTCTAGAGGCGAGATGGCCTTATAAATATTGGACAACTTTAAGATGATGATGTTTATCCAGTTAATTTCGATTTTACCAATATGTCACGTAGATTTGGATTTTTCCTAAATGCTATTACTGGGCGCAAATTGAGAGGCTGTCTTAGATTATTCTGTAATTTATGATATTCATCTTTCAAAATTTCGGCAATTTCTACATTTTTTCGATTATATGTCAGAGTGAATGGAATTATTTCACGCTGATCAGCAAGACCGGGGTCCACATTTATGCCCCTCGGCCATTCTGTTTCTAATTGCTTAATCCAAAATGATTCTCTAAGTTTCCTTTGTTTATCAGTTTCGTCAGTGGGATTTGAGAGAGGTGGTTGTTCAATGGGTATAATTTCGAAGTCCCGAGCGACTGAATGGCCAGGAAGGTTAAAGTGTTCAGCGACATGCGTGTCTTTTTCATGTCTAATATCGCAAAGGTGTCTAGTAGCTCGCCATCTTAATGGGCATTTGGTTTCACCGACATATTGCTTTTGGCACAATTTACAAGATATTACATAAATGACGTTTTCGGAATCGCAATCTAAATTAGACTGAATTTGAAATTTGTTTTTGTTCTGAAAGCTCATAAACGTTTTTTGATTTGGAAGAAGTAGGTCTAATTTACACCTTTTCTTTCCACATTTCCGAGATTCTCCTGCGCCTGTGATTGGACGATTGTGACGAATCTTGGTAGGCCTGTGATCCGCAGCATTATCAGGGATAGTTTCCAAATCCTGTAAAGTATCAGACTTAATTTTGCGCAAAAATCTAGATGAATAGCCTCTCGGCTTGAGGGCCTTGAATAAGAGAGAGCATGCAGATTCAAAGTTTTTTCTATCACTCGAATTTCTATGAAAACGGATGATTTGTGATTTTACAATTCCTTTAAAGGTATGAGGTGGATGGAAGGATTTCTTGTGAAGTAGTTGATGAGAATCTGTGGGCTTAAAATATACTTTATAATCAAGGTGTCCCGTTGTGTCATACATTACACCTTTGTATAGCGTTAAATCTAAAAAGTCTACGGATATTTGGTCAATGTTGGCTTTTAGCTTTATATTCGGGTCATGATTGTTCAAAATGGTGAAAAATTCATTAAATTCTTCCTTTGTATGATGCCAAATAATGAAAATATCATCGAGGTACCTGCGATAAAAGAGAGGCTGTTTCGGACATTTGCTAAGCGCATCCTCCTCCCACTCTGCTACATAGATGTTGGCAAAACTCGGACTGAAACGCTTACCCATTGCGCAGCCGCAAATTTGTTGGTATGTTTCACCCGCGAATTCAAAATCATTGCCCTTTAAGCTTAGCTCTAAGAGAGCTAATATTTCGCCAGTGGGCCTATTGTTATCAGGGTATTTTTCAAACGCTTTACGGACAGAATTCAAACCCTTTTCGATGTCAATGTTTGTGTACATTGCATCGATGTCGAGCGTAATTAAAAATGAATTTGGAGGTATCGAGATCTCAGAGACCTGCGACAGAAAGTCGTCAGTATTTTTCAAGAAGCTAAAATGTCTATTCGCAATTGGTTGTAGGTGATAATCAATGATTTCACTGATCCTATAGGATTCAGAACCACAATCCGATATAATAGGTCGTCCTGGTGGTATCATAGGATCTGACCAAGAATCAATAGCCTTATGAATTTTGGGTAACAGATAAAATGTACGTGGTTTTGAGTCTCGTTTCGCAACGAGGTATTTAAACTGTTTCTGCGTTAAACTCTTGTTATCAACCATATTTTGGAGAATTTCATTAAAATTGTCGCAGTTATTTTGCCAGAGTGGTTCGTCTAATTTTTGGTAATGTTTTGGATTACTGAGTTGATGATGTGCTTCACGAATGTAGTTGTCTTTAAGCATTATTACTGCAGCAGATCCCTTATCAGCAGGTTTAATGACAATGTCATTGTTTTTACGCAATCCTGTTAAGGCTTGACGTTCCTCATATGACAAATTTTTATGATTTTTCGGAAATTCAACATTTTCAATACGTTCTTTTACAATTTTTATACTGTCGGGGATCGCTGGATCGACTAATTTTGAGTCTGGTGCCCAGCCAGTTCTTTCAACGAATGGCAGAATATTACTTTTCGAGTTTCGAAAAAAGTCGGCTAATTTGACACGGTGGGAAAATTCAAGAACTTCCATTGAGCCATTATCTAAAAGTGCATCTATGCCTAATTTGGGCCTAGGAGTTGGTACAAATGTTAGGCCACGATTGAGTATTGATTTTTCTGCTTCAGTTAATGTAGCGCCAGTGAGATTAACAATATCACTACCTAGCCCGATACCGGGGTGGTTAGTACCCTGACCCTCGGTTAGTTTAAATTAAGAAAGGTTAACCAGCTATAATACAATGCATTAGCAGTTTTTTCACTCCAATGGATATTATCCTGGACTACTTCAAAATCAGAAATTGGTAGACTAGGGATGACAGAGACCTTTATACGCAGGGATTCTACAGATGAATTGATAAATGCTAAGGTCCTTTTCTGCTTTGCAGTTAGATGTTGAGAGTAGTTCAGTTTAGTGAAATAAACCTTTGCATCTGGAAATTTTGAACGAATGGTACTGAATAGGAGTTGGACTCGTTGGGCAGTTACAGACATAGGTTCATCCTTATCATTTATGCCAATGTTTATGATGATTTTCTCTGGCTGATAGGAGTCCATGTATTTTTTGACAATAGTCCTAGCATGGCACAATTTTGCCCCTGGATAGCAAGCTATCTGGGTGTCTGAATGGGGTTTCACATTTATACGGCTTAGATTGGAGGAGCCAAGGATCAAGATTTTTTTCGTCAAGACAGGGAGTCGCCATTCATGTTTGTGGTCTACCTCATACCGAAATTTCCAGAAAGAATTAGCTTCTAAGTGTGTAGTTTTCTTGAGTTTATTTTGATGATTGATGCTGTTTCTACACGGTGTAGGGGTGAAATTTGGTTGAGGTAGTTTGGCCACTGGCACTGGGGTACTGACACCCTTTTGAGTCAAAGGTGTTGATCTGGTCCTTAGACCAGATTTTCTGTCATCCTTTGCTCTCTGTGGAAGGGGAGGTAATTCATCTGAAGACCGTGGAGGCGGGGTGTCTGGTAGTGGTATCTTACTAGGATCCACAGGAGTTGATTTGGTCCTTGGACCAGATTTCTGATTAGCATCGACTCTCCGTGGAAGGGGAGGGAACTCCTCTGGAGACAAGGGTGGTGGGGAGTCAGGTAGAGGAATCTGAAGAGGGTCCACAGGAGAGTCTAATAGGAATATCGGTGATGGCCGAGTATCCGTTCTCTTCACTGGTGGGGGGCTATCGGTCGGTGACCTGAGCCGTTTCCTGAGTTCTGAAGGTGGTGGAATGACTGGTACGGTCTGGGATGACCTTGCAGTAGGGGTGGTAACTTGGCAATTTTGTGCTTTCTGTTGAAAGTGTGGGTCGAAAGGCCTAATAAATTGATAGAATGCTTCGATTGATTTGACGTGAAGTTTTTTGCCATAGTTGGCTTTTGCCCATCTAATGGCAGTTGATTTTGCCTTACCTAAATTAAGGTTTGGCGCGGTCTGAGCTATGATAATTTCGGACATGATGGTGCCTAAACTGAAATTGTAATGGTCTATCATAGCTCGAATGATGGAATTTGCCCAAACAAAGTTAACTTTCTTGATGTCACTTACTACCTCTATATTTGGCATAGCTGGCTTAATGAAACGGCAGAGTTCGCTCACCTTCCTGCTCAGACCGGTTGGCAGGGTGTTGGAGCCCAAATTGCTGGTTAGGACACCTATGTGGTGAAAACATTGTATTATCATATAATAGCACTTGACTAGTCGAGCCTGGGGAGGAGACGGACTGCTGTCCTCATGGTTGACATTCCGTCTCTTGCCCTTGCTCGTTCTAGCCATGGTGATATTATGCTCTAATAAATGATCAAAAACCAACAAATTTAGCAACAACTGGGCCAGTCAACAAATCTAAGCAAGGGAGATAATCAAGCTCTAACCAACAATTGTCTAGTTTAAATTAAAGGGCTGATCTAAAAATTAAAACCTGAAATTTGAGTGATGAATAATTACATC
Source organism: Chaetoderma sp. LZ-2023a (assembly GCA_034401795.1). NCBI lineage: Eukaryota > Metazoa > Mollusca > Caudofoveata > Chaetodermatida > Chaetodermatidae > Chaetoderma > Chaetoderma sp. LZ-2023a. Next base: position 16,843,049 of record CM067363.1, on the reverse strand, counting down.
TACAAGCCTACATAGAACCACAAGCCTACTAAGTTTACAAGCCTACACAATTTAACTATACCTGAAATGGAAGATGAAGGATTATTAGCATTTTAATATTTAAACATACAACAAATACAATAATAGCAATTAATATATAACTCACAATTTTATGATACCGTCGTGCTTGGCTGACCGGTTTCGGTTAAGAATAACCTTCTTCAGAGCCTTGAGAACAAATCTGTCCTTCCATCATAATTCCTGTCTATTTATTAGGGTGGCTGGCTTTAGGGGATTGTCTTCGAAAATTACTCAATTGCTTTGAAGTTAGCTAACTTATTTTCAATAAAGATTCAGGCCACCATAGGTGCTAGATTCAATTGTGTTATGCCCTTTGCTATTGATTGAGCTCTAGGGTTTCCGAGTGAGGTTTGGGTGTCACTCGCTTGATTGAGAAGTCATTGATCAAAGGATCAAACCT
>CM067363.1:16758107-16842089 GCA_034401795.1 Chaetoderma sp. LZ-2023a | reverse complement strand
ACAAATAGGCACTACAAAGATTCCGAGCGAAGAAGCAACATATGGAAAGCTATTGGCAACGCTCTTGAGCGACCAGGTATCATAAATGCATATAATGTCATAAATGCATAAACATTAAATTTTTTTATAAGCATGTTGTTTGCCCATGTTGTTGACGACAACGACATGGGGAATCAAGAAAGGAGCTTACAGAGAGGAAGAGGAGGAGGATCTGGAGGAGGATGGAATGGGACGTGTATGATGGCAGTGAGGAGGGGAAGAGAGGGAGAGGAGGTGGAGGGAGTGAAGGCGGGGACGGGGAGAGGATGACGGGGGGGGGGGAGGGGGGCGCTATATACTGCAAGAACAGTGTTTGCGTGTTATGGGAAACATTTAATTGTTGCTGACAATTCACCCTCACTCACACACACACATACGAATACAAGCAGCTGCTGCTGCTTCTACAACTACTACTGCTACTATTACAACTACTACTACTACTACTACTACTACTACTACTACTACTACTACTACTACTACTACTACTACTACTACTACTACTACTACTACTACTACTACTACTACTACAATCTCCTCATAGATAGTAATATAGCCTACCAGTCAATTCATGCGTGCGTGCGTGCGTGCGTGCGTGCGTGCGTGCGTGCGTGCGTGCGTGCGTGCGTGCGTGCGTGCGTGCGTGCTAGCAATGTCTTGTTATTTTGTCGAATTCACTTATCTGTAGAATTTTCTGCTATGTACTGGTTCTACAGAATGTTATGCAACAAGATCACATACACTGTCACTAAACAATTCCTCTTCGCACAATTTCCGTTTGCCAGGTAACCTCACCTGCTGCAGAGACAAAATAGTCTTTAAGCCTATCACGGAGTTTGTGTGCGGCATCAGAAGCACGGGTCCCAGCTAGATGACCTAAGTTTTGCATAGCACCTGCATCAATCTCCTCATCTCCTCGTTCTGCATGTGCATCCATTGGCCCTGTATCTCAACAGACGTTGATTGAATGAAAATCACGCTAATGTCAGGACAGTCGTCTCGCGCGTGACATTTCACGCACGATAATTTTACGCTCAGCTTAGCCTCAGCTTAGCGAATGTGAAAACCGGGCTTTAGGCTCACCATCGCTGGGTTGAATATTGGCGCTATTGACGTCTATCATGGAATAAAAGACACTGTAGGAGCTGGGCCAAATGTCTTAAAGGGGCTAATTAATATTAGCACAAATGTCTGGAATCTTACGGTCAGTTCACAAGGAGTGAAAGAAAGGTTTTTGAAAGAGGGCCTGATTGTCAATGGACAAATATCTAAGATCGAAGAGGTTGATTCAGATACATTGATTGTAAAAGTGAAGGCCCCTCTTGAAATTCCGAATGAACGTATTACAGCCGAGCTGGGAAAATATGGGCAAGTGATAAAAATTGAAAGGGAAACGTATGCCTTCGATAGAACACTTGAAAATGGGATAAGATGGGTGTGCCTGGAAAAAATTGGCAAACCAATTCCAGGTAGATTGTCTATTGATGGGAGCTTTTTCCTCCCTGTGTGGTATAGGGGACAGGTTAAAGAGTGCCGTATCTGCACAATTACTGAACACCTAGCTAGTACCTGTCCTTACAAGAATAAGTGTCTTGTGTATGGGTCAGCTGATCATTTTAAATCTCGATGTTATAAAAGATCATCGATGAATGCTGCAAGTAATGTGGAAGAGGCGAGTGCTAGCTATATGGATCCTGCTTCTCTCAATTCCAGTGAAGTGCACAGTAGTAACAATGTGCCACACACCTATGCACATGTTGTTAGCAAGGCTGAATATCCCATTGATAGTAAGACTGTTGACCCGAATGTTAGTAAGACTGGGGGTCCAGTTGTTAGTAAGGCTGGTGATCCAGTACTGGCAAAACACACTGATGAGATTGAGGTTCTGGAGACAGGTATATCTTCTACCGCTCCAGCAACAGCTGAAATAGCCCAGGAAAATGATGACTCCGACGCTGTTGATGATACACAGAGTTTAGTACTGGGACAAACAAAATTTGGATCTCAGTCAATGGATGTTGATGTACCATTTGATTTGTCACCACTAACAGAGTCTGGTGTGTTATTAATACATTCTAGACAGGCAATTGTACAGGATACTATTGTTGGTGGGGTTAAAAGAGTGATAGAAGACTTGAGCTCTGCGTCGGAGGACAGGGAGGATGACGATATAGACGACTCTATCTCTATTGCAGAGTCTGACACCTCGATCCAAACGCAAGAATCTCAGCAGCCAGATGAAATGGTACTGTATCGCTCAGAGAAGGGCGAGATTTTAGTTCCATACATCACACGCGTAGGTGTTCACTATATGCATTTGCGGAGTGATTCAGACATTTCACGGTATCAACATCTGACCATTACTGATCTTACAAATTCAGAGTTTACTATGAAGATTGGCAAATGGGCTAAGCGGGATAAAAACAGTAAGAAGACAAAACCAAACTAGACATTATGGGTACTATGCATAGATTCGTAATCATAATGATAATTTGCTCAATTAATTGCTGTGGCTTGAATAATGGATTGAAGCAATGCATGTTGCTAGAGAAATTATCTGATTTGAAAGCTGATATCGTGATGCTTCAGGAAACTAAGTTCCATAATGTTGAAGTACTAGAAAATTTCAAACAACTTTCTAAGGGTGAAATATTCTATTCCAATGACAATGATTTAAATACAGGAGCAGCGATTTTATTTTTACCCAGGTGTTTGACTTTATTAAATATCATTTCATCGGAAGCTGATAGTAATGGCAGATGGGTCGTGGTGACTGTTGAAATGTCTGGTTCAACACTAAATTTGATGTCTATTTGTGCCCCTGCATCCCATTCTCAACGAGGTACATTTTATTCAGCTATTGGCCCAGTAATTCATGATAGATCAGACAATATTATTATTGGTGGAGATTTTAATTGTGTTTTAAATCCAGAGAAGGATAGGCATTCGATATACTCTGATACGTCTCATCGGCGTTTACAGGAAATATGTGACAGTGAGCACCTTTTGGATAGTTAGAGTGTTTTAAACCCTGAATGTTGTGAATATACAAGGGTAACAGCAAATCGTCAGACAGCCTGTCGGTTAGACAGGATCTATGTACAGAGAGAGCTAAAAGGGTTAATTTCGGATACTGGCATATATCCTGTACCTTTTTCTGATCATTGCCTAGTTTCCACTGTGTTAGATAATGCAGAATGTGTTACACGTGGTCCAGGTTTTTGGAAACTTAATATTTCCTTGCTGAATGATTTTGAGTACCATCGATGTATTGAAAGTTTCTGGCGTTTTAAGCTCCGCAATATATCAGAATTTGAAAGCTTGATTTTTTGGTGGCAAGATGTTAAACTAGGGTTTGCTAATATATCAAGGCAATATTATATTCAAAAGGCAAGAAAAATGCGCAAAGAGGAGAGAAGGTTGATTCGTCTACAAACCTTAATTTTTTGCAAAGTTTCAAGCGGCGATATTCACTTGGCTGAGGTTTTGGAGGAGACCAGGTTAAAATTATCACAAATAGAAATGTACAGAGCAGAAGGCGCAAAAGTAAGATCAAGAGCCCAATTTTATTCTGAAGGTGAAAAGCCAACAAAATATTGTTGTGGCCTAGAAACGTCTAGAGGCGTGGAAAAGATAATTAGGGACCTTGAAATAAATGGGCAAATTGTTAATTCAAATAAAGATCTACTAGAAACTGTTCAGACATTTTATGAAAATTTATATACGTCTGAAGAAATTGATGAAGAGTTGGTAGCTGAATTACTTGCTAATATTAAGGAAACATTGACTCCTCCGTTGGCTGATATTTGTGATGAATATTTAACCTTAGAAGACCTGACTAAATCGCTTAAAACAATGAAGAATGGAAAATGGCCAGGGGGAGATGGCCTGCCTGTTGAGTTCTACGTTACTTTCTGGCATCGCATTGGTCCGAAATTCTGTGAGGTTGTTAAAGGAATGTTCCATCAGGGAAAACTTCCTTTGACAATGTCTCAAGCACATGTACGTCTGCTATTTAAAAAGGGCGACCGGAGTGACATACGGAATTATAGGCCAATTTCTCTCCTTGGAGTTGATTACAAGATTATTTCTAGAGCTCTTTCACTAAAACTAGGTCAGGTGCTGGGCGACGTTATTAATCCTGCTCAGACATGTTCAATACCTGGTAGATCAATATTAACCAACACTGTGCTTATTAGAGATCTGATTCAGTTAGTTGGAAAGGATAACATTCCAGGTGCCATTGTGGCATTAGATAATGAAAACGCTTTCGATCGTTTGGAGTGGAAGTTTTTGTTGATGTCATTAAATCGATTCGGCTTTGGGCCCAATTTTATCAAATGGATCCGAATATTGTACAATGGCATTACTAGTAGATACCTTGTGAACAATTTTATAAGCCAGCCAGTTGTCTTAGAACGAGGGGTTCGACAAGGTTGCTCACTGTCAGCACTTTTATTTGTAATTTGTATGGAAACCTTGGGAGCGACAGTAATAGAAGAGATACATTATCATGGCCTGTGTATTCGTCGTCTTATGACACCCGTGAAAGTATCACAATATTCCGATGATACGACTATTTTTGTTGGCCAAAATAGTGATTTTAATCATTTACATCATACTTTGGAGAATTTCCAAAAAGCGTCAGGGCTCAAAATTAATAAAGAAAAATCAGTAGGTTTGTTTTTGGGTTCATGGAAAGATCGAAATGATCAGCCATTAGGCATCAATTGGTCCACTGACATAATACAGATCTTAGGCATTCATTTCAGTCGAACACACCATGATTCCATTAATTGGACAAACTGGCTTTCTAAAATGAGCAAGAAAATTATTCAATGGAAACATCGACGTCTGACTATTTTTGGCCGGGCAATAGTGATCAATAATTTGATATTGTCACAACTTTGGTATATTGCTGCAGTTGTTAATATGCCTAAACATGTTGAAAAGGAAATTACCAAGATGATATTTGATTATTTGTGGGAGGGTAAAACACACCTTGTCTCACAACGTGTCTGTACTAATAATAAGCTTGATGGTGGGCTTTCCATTCCAGACCTAAGAATTAAATGCGTCTCGTTAAGGCTGAAATTATTAGATGATTTACTTCATTCAGATAGTCAGTGGGCAAATGTGTCTAGATGCCTTATAGAAAGGTGTATTGAGCCATTTTCAGCTAAATCCTTTTTCTGGTCTTCTAAACCTCCACCGAATTACATACGGATTCCATCGATATTTTTGGACATTAAAGCTGCTTTAGCTAAGTTTGTTCGCAAAGAAGATTCACCTCTTTGCTGGCAGCATGCCTCCAGCCAGTACCTATGGGGGAATGATCATATTCTATATGAAGGCAGAGTTTTATATTACACTTCTTTTGCTAAGCATGGTATTCAAAATTTGTGTGATATTGTGGATGTGAAAACTCGAAAATGGAAATCACTATATGACATATCACGAGTAACATCTTTACGCCAAATTGACGTGCAGCGCCTTCTAAAACGGTTACAGGAAGCAATTCCAATGGAATGGTTTCTTCTCCCTAATGGGTCTGTGAATGATGCTTGCTCCAAGTTAATCCTGGAAAGTACTGATGGACGTTTTTCATATACGTTAAAGAATAAGGGGTGGTATAATATTTTAATGCTGCAGAATATTACTATTCCAAAGGCTGTCACGGCATGGGAAAGGACTGAATATTCTCCCCAGAGTTGGGATGTGGTTTGGAAAAATATCCATTCACCACACATACCTAATCGAGCAAGGGATTGATTCATAGAAAACTATGGGTGGGCCCCCTCCTCAAGAAAGTTGGTATAACAAATAATGACCACTGTCTATTTTGTACAGACACTGAGGAAACCATTATCCATTTGTTTACAGAGTGTTTTCCCATCTCCCAATTTTGGATGTACATTGAACAGATATTTAGGAAAATTGTTACAGTTGATATCAACATAATCCAAGATGCAATTCTATTTCATGAATTGGACACTTATAATCTGACTAATAATGCAAAGAAGATCTTGTTATTTTGTTTGAGTGTGGCAGTCTGGGCAATTTGGAAGCATCGTTGTACGATAGTTAGTGACTCATATACAGGGTTTAACTCCTGCAATTTTGAAAAATTTAAGTGCGCTTTTCGTGCCTTGTTCTCGTATTGCCTTAAATGTGAATTTCATGATGCAGTGACTAAAAATAGACTTCATTCTTTTGAAGTTATTTGGTGCTCTGGTGATTTGATTTCCATTGTTTCGACAAATTTGATTTTTTATTATCCACCGTAATTGGCCTCTGGAGTGATTTATTAAATAATATACATGTATTTGTGCGCTTGGAGCTGTGATTTTGTTTCAAACTACTTTGTTTTGATGTTTTCTATATTTAAAAGCTAACTATATATTTTTAAATTATTATTTTAAAGCACATGCAAAATTAGTGGTTTTAGAGTGTGCGTGCGTGTGCATGCATGTGCGCTGACTGTTACTGTGTGAAACAGCAGCATTTACTTCACGCAGCAACAGCTCCGACACGTGCATGCACTCTAAAACTCTGCTAATCAGTTTGAGATGAAAATTGCGAGTGTTTGCTCTGAAAGGTTTAAACCTTGTTCCTAAATTTAGGTGGTCGTTTGAACGGGTTAACTCATTTTGGGTTTTTTCAATGTTAATAAACAATCCAACATTTTTTATTAATAATGTTTGTTCCGGGGTAATTTTAGAATCCGAATCCAAAAGTTAATTGCTTTCGACTAAAATAAATTTAACATTCAATGTACTGCTTCCTAATAATAGATTGGAAATACTTAGCATGTATACATATAATTGTGTTTGTCCCGGGATAATTATGGAATCTCATTTTCAAGGTAAATTGTATTGTTTGAAATCGTTTGTTAAGTTTCAACCCTCTTCAACTATGTAGGTTACATTGTCACTTCACTGAGCTCGGTGTAATATCTTAGTGTTTACTTTTTATAGATTATCCTGCAGGGCGTTGATTATTGATTAATTTGTTCCCGATTGACTGTGTGTGTTAAATACGTCCGATCGCTGTGTTTGTTTCACAGCCTATGCTCGCGTGAGCTTTATAATTTTAATGGAATGTTGTTGAGAAAGTTACTTGGAATTTTTAAAGGGACATATTTAGCTGGTTTGAATTTTTAAATTAATCGTTTGACCACCGTATATTTATTTTTTATTTATACACATGACTGATATAATCGTTTGTTCTCTTTGATTTATTCTATGTTTAATGTTCTTTCAGTCAGTTTATTTTTTGGGTATTATGGATTTCTACACGATCCATTGATCGTGTTACCAAAAAAAAAAGTAGTAGTAGTAGTAGTTGTAGTAGTAGCAGTAGCAGTAGTAGTAGTAGTAGTAGTAGTAGTAGTAGTAGTAGTAGTGGTGGTCGTAGTAATAGTAGTAGTGGTAGTAGTAGTAGTAGTAGTAGTAGTAGTAGTAGTAGTAGTAGTAGTAGTAGTAGTAGTAGTAGTAGTAGTAGTAGTAGTAGTAGTAGTAGTAGTAGTAGTAGTAGTAGTAGTAGTGATGGTGGTAGTAATAGTAGTAGTGGTAGTAGTAGTAGTAGTAGTAGTAGTAGTAGTAGTAGTAGTAGTAGTAGTAGTAGTAGTAGTAGTAGTAGTAGTAGTAGTAGTAGTAGTAGTAGTAGTAGTAGTAGTAGTAGTAGTAGTAGTAGTAGTAGTAGTCGAAGTGAACTCACGCGTTTATTTATCTCTGCAATTGCTGCCAGAATTTGCTAGTTTCTAGCGCGATTTTGTAGATAAATTTTATACATATATTTCGTATTAGTATTTCCTTTCAAACTTTATGTTTAATTTGTAAATTCTTGTGTTGGTTGGAGCGCATTTTCTGTCTCCCTTTTCTAAAGGCATCCCGCTTAGCTGGCGGTTTCCGCCATTTAATAGGGCTCCTCTTACTGTGGTCAATGCAATACATTTCTCCCCGCGCCAGTCTGCTATTTCTATAGTTCGTAGGCTAGCGCATTATATTTGGCAAGATCGCTTGAGTGAGTGGATTTAATTCCTTTGTCATTCGTAAGCACAAGCCTAGTTCTTTAATTATATACATCCTTACAGTCAGTTGGCTGTCCCCGGTCAACTCGAACAGACTAACACATATATGACTGTACTATCTATTCATATATTTGTTAGTATACTTTAATTGGCTAGGTATTAGTGAACCACTTAGAAAGTGATTCAAACTAACAAATATATGACTGCACTCTCTATTCGTATATTTGTTGGTAGACGTCAGGGTTTCAAAAGGGGACACTATTTATTTACTGTTTAGCTCTTTCCCTGACGTCCTGGTGTTATAAAAGTATATATTTATTATATATTGTTGTAGTATGGTGTTCCAACTTTTATAAACCACCATGGCAACCTATAAGCGTACCCTAAGCCTTAAAATAACAACTAAGGGGTGGGGTGTCACGGCAATCGACGTGTATCACGGGTTAAAGGACGTCGTTGGCGCGGGACCTGCTACTTTGCAGGGGCTTATCAATGTTACTAAAACTGTATGGAATGTAACAGTGTCAAATGAGGGGGTCAAGGAAAAGCTTCTGGAAGATGTTCTTATTGTAAAATGTGAAGTTAGTAACGTAGAGGAAATCGAGTCAGATAGGTTGCTAGTGAAGATGAAAGTTACACTAGAAATTCCAGATGACACAATCATGAGTGTACTCAAGAAGTATGGCAAAGTGCAAAAGATTGAACGGGAAACGTATCCCTTTGACAGAACGCTAGAAAACGGTGTAAGACGTATCTGGTTTGATAAAGTGGATAGCCCTTTACCAAGCAGATTGACGCTTGATGGCAGCTTTGTCCTGCCCTTATGGTATAGAGGGCAAATTAAGGAATGCCGTATCTGCCTAAGTACTCACCATTTCGCAACAGATGGTCTCAATCGAAACAAATGTTTGCTCTGTGGTTCAGTTGACCATTTTTAATGGCGCTGTCCAAAAAATCAAAACAAGCCCTCAGTATCAGGAGATAATCGCCCATTAAAGGATGCAACTGAGTCAAATGCTTCTGAAGCAACCACTACGGAAGCTGTTGTGGTTCATGCCACTGTAAATGACACAAACAAATCATCAAATCCTGTTAAAGTAACTACAGTTGATAAATTCATGTATTAGAGGAGGGTATAACCTTAAGTCAAGAAAATAATCAAAATGCAGTGGAGCCAAACGTTGCTGTAAAAGATACGCAGGAAAATGATGATCTTACAGCAGAGCCAGTTTACAATTCCTTAGAAGATGAATTCAAATTAGGACATGATAAGTTTAGGACTCAGAAGACAGAAAGTTCAGTCGATTTCCGCTAATCCCACTTGAATTAAGTCAGCTTGAAGATATGGTAAATGATGCTCCTGCCAAATGTTACTTAAGTAGCAATAAGCGTCATAAAGAAGACAATAGCTCAGACTCTGAGATTGAAGTAAATGATATGGATGATGATACAATGTCAGTTGTAGAATCAGATGTGTTCATTCAAACACAGAGTTCACAGATGAAAGATGAAATGGTAATGTACCGATCAGAAGGGGGTGAAGTGTTAATGGCATATGTAATGGTGAGAGGCGTGAACTATCGTATACTGCGCCATGATTTTGATATTTCCAAATATGAATATTTGTCTGTGGTAGACCTAGGAAATATTGAATTCGCAGGAAAATTAGGTAAATGGTCTAAGAAACGAGCTACAAAAACCAAATCCAGTTAATCTAATGATGGCGGTTGTAAACATCATTTTACAAATTATGATTATCTGCACCGTCAATTGCAGAGGATTAAATTCCGAATTCAAGCAGCGCCACTTGCTTGAAGAATTAGCAAATGCGAGAGTTGATATTGCTTTTCTACAAGAGACCAACATTAAAAAAACTGAAGTGTATGAATCTCTCAAAGATATTTCAAAAGGGCAGATTTTTTTTTCTTTATCACAAGATAATAGTTCCCCGCTGTCTCAACTATGTTGACATTATATCGTCGTCATCAGATACAAATGGACGATGGATTTGTGTATCAATTGATGTATTAAACACAAGTTTAAATTTGATGTGCCTTTATGCAACTACCTCTCATCAATTGCGCCGTGAATTTCTAAATGATGTTTCCACAATAATTCAAGACAGAACGCCTGAAACCCTACTTATGGGCGGTGACTTTAATTGCATATTAGACGAGGCTAAAGACATAAACTCTAGGTCTAATTTTAATGACACATCGCATAATATTTTGAAACACATTTGTGAAAATAAAAGCTTGTTAGACACTTATCAGATTGAAAATCCAGAAGGCCAGGAATTTACTTGGTTTTCAACCGATGGAAAGTTAGCTTCAAGGTTAGACAGGATCTATGTAGAACGTTCATTGAAAGGTTACATGTGTAAAACTAACATAAAACCAGTAACTTTCTCTGATCACAATATGTTTTCCATCACATTAGATAATGCTGACTGGGTCAAACGAGGAGATGGATTTTGGAAGCTTAATGTAGCATTGCTACGAGATAGTTGCTATCGCAAATGTGTGGGAAGTTGTTGGAGGCATTGGGATGAAAGAAGAGGCTCGTATGAATGTATAACAGACTGGTGGGAAGATGCTAAATCAGACCTGAAATATATTTCAAGGCAGTATTCCATTAGGAAAGCACGTGAAATATGAAAGCGTAAAAAGGCGCTTCAGAGGTCGTTGTGTAAAATTAATAAGAAAATTAATGATGGGGAATATAATTATTACGAACTATTAGTTAAATTAAAAGGTAGACTAAATGAAATAGAGCAATATCAGTTTGATGGCGCCAAAATAAGGTCACGAGCACAAATGCACACCGAGGGCGAAAAGCCTACACGTTACTTTTGTAACTTGGAAAAAGCAAGAGGTATAGAGAGATTAATGCGCTCACTGAAGACTAATGATGGAGTATCAGTGTGCTCAAATGCAGAAATGATGGAAACAGTATCCGAATTTTACAAATCATTGTATAAATCTGAGGGAAGCGATGAAACTGCAACTGGAGATGTTTTAGCTAATATAACGAAAATACTTCCAGATTCATGTCGCGAAAGCTGTGCCCAATCAATAACAATTGATGATTTGACAAAATCGCTCAAAGGTATGAAGTTAGAAAGGTCTCCTGGATGTGACAGACTTCCAGTTGAATATTATCAAACATTCTGGCACATATTTGGGCCAGTATTAGAAGAAATAGCAACCAGCATTTTTAAGGAAGGGCATCTCCCTACATCGATAGCCCCAGCATAGTTTCGGCTTATATACAAGAGGGGTGACAGAAATAAAATACAGAAATATAGACCAATCTCTCTATCTGTGTAGATTATAAGATTATTACTCGGGCACTAACATTAAAACTTGGCGCAGTCCTAGGCGAAGTCATTCATGATGATCAAACCTGCTCTGTGCCAGGAAGATCAATATTAAACAACCTTTACTTATACGGGACCTTATTCAATTAGTTGAAAAGGATTGTATCCCAGCAGCAATAATAGCACTTGATAACGAGAAGGCGTTTGACAGACTAGAATGGGATTCTTGTTTAAGTCTTTAGACCATATTGGCTTTGGTTCAAGATTTATTAAATGTGTCAATATTTTATATACTGATATAACAAGTTGCTATTTAGTAAACAATCAGCTATCCAAACCTGTGGTGTTGGAACGAGGTGTCAAACAGGGTTGCTCACTGTCCCCGCTTCTATTCGTCATAGCTATGGAATCGTTGGCGGCCACATTGAGGAAACGCAATGACTTTCAAGGAATATGTATATTTGGCATAGAAAGGCCACTAAAGGTTTCTCAATATGCAGATGATACGACTGTGTTTGCGGGTAAAAATACGGATTTTAGAATTTTAAATGGAATATTAACAGATTTTCAAAAGGCATCAAGGCTTAAAGTCAATAAAGATAAATCTAAGGGATTATTTTTGGGCGATTGGAAAGGCAGAACTGATAATGTGATGGATATTAACTGCTCAAATGATGTCATCAAATTTTGGGTATTTACTTTAGTAGAGAACAAAATATATTACTAAACTGGGAAGAAAGGATATCCAAGCTAAAGTGTGCATTTCTAAATTGGAAACGACGTCGCCTAATTGTCTTTGGCAGGACATTTGTCCTTAGTAATTTAATTTTATCTGGACTGTGGTATACCGCTTCTGTAGTTCATATGCCCAAATCAGTAGAGTCAAAGATCAACACGTTACTTTTGTCCTTCTTATGGGAGGACAAAGCCCATTTAGTATCACAGTCAATCCTCACCAATGAAAAGCATGCCGGAGGCCTGGATTTGTTTAATGTTTCAGCAAAGTGTGCTTCTATAAAATTGAAATTCTTGAATAAGTTACTTACTTCAAACTCATCTTGGTCAAGTGTTTCAAGGGCACTTCTCCAAAGGTACGTTGACCCATTTCCAGTAGAATGTGTATTTATGTGCAATAAACTGCCACCTAATCATCAAAAGATTTCAAATGTATATAAAGAACAGCTCGAAGCCTTAAGAATATTTACACGATCAATGCCACAACCCAATTGTTGGGAAGATGCCTTAGAGCAACGTCTTTGGGGCAACGAGTTGATTCGTGATAATGATGATGTATTATATTTGCCCTCTATGGACAAAAATGGTATTCAATATTTACGTGACTTGGTAAATCCGAAATCTCGTAAATCTCATATTACCCCGGCCCTAGTGTCTTACCTGGTTTCGAAATTTCAGGTAAGTTCTAGCGAGGTATTTTGAACGGATTTGAACCCCAGTCTGCAGCCTGGGAATCCTATGCAATTCAATACTCTATTGATTGACCCACCACAACACCACTAAAATCTCGCCTCTTAGTAATCTTATCTCTGAGCGTGAGTTGTAAAATTGCTGTTACTGTGCTTATCAGTCCCTCTAGATCTCGACGACACTTCGAGATAACGCAGTAACAGCAATGAGAACACATAACTTATCAGCTAATTACTAATGCATTATGGCTGAGGTAGTTAATGCGGGAGATCCTTGTTTTGTGCTTATTAGCAAATTTAAAATCATAGGTTCAAATCTCACTATTACCATTTGTGGATAACTAGGCCATGGTAAACAGTTTTGAAATTCTCGCTTCATTCTGGTCCTAACCGGTGCCAAGAATGCCACGAATGAAGTGATTTCTCGGTACAATATAAGCATACACTTTCTCACAATACTGACACGTGGATCTGATGCATGTGCATGCGTGCTACGCGTTCTTACAGACTTAGCCATACCTCGCTCATAGGGCTGTATACATGCACGCATACTATCCTATCCAGGGGGTATGCATGTGCACCGCCCATTTAGAGACAGGCACCCACAGGGATAGACACCCGACTGGTACTGATCGCCAGCATCACACTTAATAGGGTATGAACGCCTATTTAGAGACAGGTATCCACAGGGGTATACACCACCTACAGGTACTGATCGCCACACATAATGGGGTCTGAACACCCAGACAGGCATCCACAGGTTTATACACCACCCACGGTACTGATCGCCACACATAATAGGGTCAGAACACCCATTTAGAGACAGGCATCCACAGGGATATATACCACCCATAATAGGGTCTGAACGCCCAGACAGGCATCCACCCACATATAATAGGGTCTGAACGCCCATTTAGAGACAGGCATCCACAGTGATATACACCATGAGTACTGTTGCACAGAATCGCGCTATTGCAAAGCAATTCGGCCTTAGAGGCTACTCGCCAAGAAAGCCGACAAGCTCCAGATGATCAGACAGGTCCGTGCCGAGGAGTGGCAGAAGTGACTCTCCCGAGCAATTAATACGGGAAGGTTTCCAGCGCTTACCAAAGAGGATCCTTGGAATCGCCACAAGAAAGCGCAGCAGATACGTGAGCATCGTCAGTTGGACAAGGAGGTGACTGCTAGCCTGTGAGCCAAGACTGTAGCGAGGCGGAAGGAGACCCATCCACTGGAGCGCTTAACTCTCAAATGCATGATCATTAAGCAATGCCGCGTTTTGAGCCCATCCCGGAGCATAAGGGTGGGCCGAGGTCTGAACCTTTAGGCTGGAGTATGAGGCGACCAGCGTCTCAGCAAAAGGAAGACAGAGGATAGAGGACGCCGGTCAGTATGCTGGACATTCTTCAGAGGTCTAGAAGGAGACCTCACAAGCCAGATCATGCAAAAGATCCAGCAGACTGCCCAGAATGCCTTCTAACTCCACTACACCCATACGTATCGCATCCGTCACATCGAAGACGGTAGAGTGATGCTCTTCCACAAGAATGTTCCAGGGAGCCCGTGGCTGAACACGATAGGAGCAGCTCAGGACTGGGTGGCAGCAAGAGAGCAAGTCCACCTCGACACAGACAATATCGATCGACCCAACACCAAGTGGGCTTTCGTTCGATCAATCAGCGTTGAGGACAGGGCTGTCATCGACCACCAAACCTCTACTTGGGACAGGCCCCCTCCCAGACTGGTTATGACAGAATAAGAGTATGACTGCCCTCGACACCTACAGGGACAACATGTGTCTCTGGAGATGTCTAGCAATCCACTGAGGAGCGAGCGCTGATAGAAGTACAGCTCATGGACGAGAGCTTGCCACACAGTTCTACGGCAAGACAGTACCTGATGTCCGCAACACCTCACTGGATCAGCTGGACAAGGTAAAGTTCTTCACCAAGATCGGGATTCGTGTGTAAGAGGGCACCTGGCACATGATCAGGCAAGCGGCTCACTACCGTGACACCATGACCATCGGAGTGTGGGACCACCACGCCTTCTACATCAAGAACATCTCCAAGCTGGCACATACACTAGTCTGCAGTCACTGTCAGCAGAGGTTTACACAGGCATGCAATCTTCAACGCCACGCTGATCACTGTACAGGCGGCAAAACAAAAATCATGTGTCCTGGCAAGAAGGTTGAGGCGCCACAGTCTGCGTATGAGAACCATCCAGTTCAGTGGCTACTCGTTGGATCGAGTATGAGTCGAGAAACAGCGGCGTACACATACACCATGTAGAGTGTAGGCGCGGTGCGAGCGTTGGATCGAGGGTGCTCCTGTAGATGGTTATGATCCGACCACCAACACTCTTTACCAGTTGCACGGCTGTCACTGGCACGGGTTTTCACAACACCAGCGAGGTGGGGATGCCGAACAAAGATACCTCAAGACAGTCCTGAGAGAGGAGAAGCTGAGAGCCTCTGGATGCATGCTTGTGGTGCAGTGGGAGTGCTGTATAAAACGCTGCCCAAACGTCCTTAAACGGGTTTGGACTGTCCCATACCCACACTTCATAGTTTACGACTTCGAAGCACTCCTAGATGGTATCAAGACTCATCCTACGGAGACTCTCACGATCGAGAGTACTCACATACCTATCTATGTGTCAGTTGGCTGCTCCTTAGAGGGCGCCATGAGTGGGCCCACACACCTCTGCAATCCTGACCCCAAAGAACTGATCAGAGAGTTCATGCTGGAGATCCAACAGCGAGCATCTCTAATCCGGACAAGGGTTAGGGCACAGTACATACCGACAGACCTGGACAAGCTCCCAAAGTGACAGCAGCGACTGATCAAAGGGTGGTGTGACCAAGTGCCTGTAATGGGGTTCAACTCTGGGCGGTATGACCTGACCGTCATCAAGAAGTACTTTGTCGATGAGCTGACTGACAGTACAGGTACAGTGAAAGTCGCCAAGAAGGCTAGTCAGACCCTGTTCCTCATAACACCTGAGCTACGATTTCTCGATGTGCTGAACTGCCTCAGCCCAGGAGTCTCGTATGGGGTATGGGTCAAAGCTTAGAGGTGTAGACAGCAGAAGAGCTGGCTCCCGTATGAATGGTTTGACACACATGAGAAGCCCAACTATCCAGTGTTTCCTGACTACTCAGCATGGACATCTAAGCTCAAGGGTGGCTACCTCTTGATGCGAACAGGGTGGGAACAGTGTAACCATACATTCAGCGAGCATGGAGTGCGGACATTCGCCGATTGGCTGCAATACTACAACAACCTGGACGTCAGTCCATTCATCGAAGCCCTAGAGCAGATGCGGGAGTTCTACACAGAACGGGAAATAGACATCCTCAAAGACGCGGTGTCTCTCCCAGGTGTGTCACTGCAGTACCTCCTACGTGGAACCGCTCAGCATATGCCGGATGTTAGCCTCTATTCACTGGACAAGGAAGCCTACGAGATGTTGAAGGGTGCTGTTGTTGGCGGTCCCAGCATCGTGTTCACCAGATACCATGAGGCCGGTGTGACTCGAATCCGCCAGAGTGAGCATGTTTGCCTACTCGGCTACGACCCAAATGCTCTGTACCTGTCGAGGATGGCCAAAGAGATGCCATGTGGTAAGGAGAAAGTGTGCCATTGGTCCGGGGCCAGTGGGGTAGCTAGCTTTAAGGAGGCTCTCCTAGCAGACACCTGGTTTGGGTTTGCTGAGGTGGATATAGAGGTCCCCAAGGCTCTGTGGGCAATGTTCGAGGAAATGCCTCCTCTCTTCTATAACCGCGAGATCTCGGTAGAGGCAATCTCATCTGAGATGCTGGCATATATAAGGCGAACAGGGAGGAAGCGGCCCACCACCTAGAAGCTGGTCAGTACCCTCTCTGACAAGAAGCGGCTGCTGTATGCCCCGAACTTCAAGTGGGATATAACCCATGGCCTGGAAATCACTGCTGTATACTGCACCATAGACTATGAGGCCAAGCGCCCATTCGAGCTGTTCATGGAGAATGTTACGGAGGCCCGCCGCTCGGGAGATGTAGATAAGAGCAAAGTGCTCTTGGCAGATCTCTTCAAACTCCTCGGCAACAGTGCCTATGGGAAGTTCATCGAGGCCATAGAACGTCATAGCAACACCAGCTTCATGAAGGATGAACGCGTGGTAGACATGGCCCTGCATAGTGCATGGTTTGAAGATCTCGATGAGATCAGTGAGTCATACGAGCTCCAGAGTCACTAGCCGAGAATCACAATTTGAAAGCCCTTCCAGGTGGGGATATCCATTTATGAGCTCATGAAGCTGAGAATTCTAGAGTTCTACTACGACTTCCTCGATCGCTACATTGCTCGTGACAGCTTTGAGCACCTGCAGATGGACACTGACTCTGCGTGTATCGCTATAGCAGGCTCCAACCTCAAAGACGTCATTCGCCCTGAGATGCGAGCAGAGTACCAGGCTCATAGGCGGGACTGGCTAGCTTGGAACAAATGGTTTGGATGGACGCTGGGACAGTTCAAGCTCGAGTTAGAAGGCTCTCATGGCATCGCTCTCTGCTACAAATGCTACTACATGGAGAGCGCAGTTGCAAGTAAGTGCTCGGCTATGGGAATGCCAAAGTGCCAGAATGAGGTCTCTTGGCAGAGGTTCTACAACGCCCTACATGGCGGGGTGGACAGAGCTAAAAACCGAGGCCTACGCATGCGCAACCCGGGTATGGTGACGTATACGCAGGAAAAACTCGAACTCTCCGCTTACTATGATAAGCACCATGTTCTGCCAGATGGGGTCCATACCGAGCCCATCGAGTATCATGGTAGCACCCTAGTGGTTGGTAGCTGTGTGTCTTCAGGGACTAGCTGAAGCTCTTCTATGACAAATGGTCGCCTAGGCACTCCGTGCTGGCGTGCCAGGTAGTACAGTGTAGGCCGCCCCTCCACCTCCACATACCTGTCAAGCCTGTGAACATCTATCGACCAGTTAGGATCTGTTGCCCACCGTCGACCACCTTCCAGCTCACCAGGCTCATACAAGTACCGAACCAGAGCATCAGGTGGTAGGCACTCCTCTCCCATGTTCGCTCCTCTAGAGCTGTGACCAGCAGAGTCTGATTGATAGCCTTTACCGGCTTCTTCCCGATTAGCCTAGCAACCTCGCATTGGATCTCTCCACCACAGCAGGCAGCCCTCTCGCCCATACTCTAGAACATTCACTCGGCGTGCCATTTCCTGGGTGTATTGGTGTGGGAACAGTCTCTCTGCCAGTGTCAAATTCCACTGCACAACGATAGCCTGGGCACGGTGATGCCCTACCTCGCCTCACCTAACTGCCACACCGTATTTCCGTATAGGGGCTACAGTCTCCCCTCTGAACTCCTTACCGATATCCACCTGCAACAATTCCGGCCACTGGAGGGGATTTGCTGAAGCCTCGTAGACGCCCTTGAATGCCTGAGCCACTTGGCCAGCTGACTTGTCTGTGAGCGGTACCGCCACCTTGTACCTGCTGGTGACATCGACGACGGTGAGGCCATACTTGTAGTTCTTACGACCAACCAAGTCATGTGGAAGGAATAGACCATCCGCCTGGTGAACTCTGTTCGGGACAGTTTCCTGGAAATGGGCATGCCTGATGTGCCATGGACGAGGTATGTATATCTGCCACATCGCCTGGCAGCTGAGCGACTGGCCAACTGTCTGCAATGTGAAGTTGTGGTCCTTGCGATGTGCAGCCTCGAGTAGTTGAGGGGGCTCACAGTAATATCCACCAGGCTGATAGTAGAGTTCGTCAAGAAAGACGGTTGATACACTCCAGGATTTCATCACTGACATCCACTCCTGTCCTGTCACGCATCGCTTGGGTGAACTCTAAACAGATTCGACCATCACTGAAGCCCTCCTCAAACACCTCCGTACACTGGTGCCTAATCTCTGCTGGATCCTCACTGAACAGTAGTTTATCGACCAACACTCAGAAGTTAAGGGACTTGACCAGGTCGTACAGAGAGGCCATCCTTATATAGTACAGCTTAAATGTTCAGCGTTCCAGATGGCTGCGAGCGCTATGGCAACGTATGGTAGCCAAGGGCCTGCGACTCCAAAGAACGTACCTACTCCTGAGGCGATGGCTGGTATGGCTTCAGAAATCTTTTTCACCCCGTGAAGAGCATTGTTGGTGATCTTGCAGACCGTCTCGCCAGCCTTCGTTGTGAACAGAGCGATCAGAGCCCCAACTGCTGCCAGGGGACCGATAGAACCTTTTACGTAAGTGCGATATATTCCTTTCACTCTGTGTACTAGCATGCGAGATTCAGGCTCTACATCGTCATACTCATGCTCCTCATCATAGTCCTCCTCATAGTCCTCGTCATCTATATCCTCGACTAGATCAGCCTCTGGTTCATACATCACTCTAGGGATCCGTCGCTGGGCCAGTTATATAGTAGTCTATAGCATGGCATCCGCAATCTTGAATGCGGGTGTGTTTGCCTTAGCGAACTGGGGACTCAGCTTCGCCCACAAGAAGGTGGCAGAGGTCGAGCATGAGCGTCATAACCATGCGATGGAGAAGCTGTCTAAGGAGAAGTTTGAGTACAGCAAAGCACTCGAGCATATGCGCCAGAGGGAGGCACGTTGACGACAACTCCGAGCTCAGGCCAACCAGAGCCTCAAAGAGGCAGATGAGAGTCTCAATGAGTACTACGAGGCTGTAAAGATATCTGAGCCAACGCTCGACTATGAAGCATCGACAGGTCAGAAGACAGCAGAGCTTATAGTAGTGGTGACAGCTGCAGTGGTGACGACAGGAGTCCTGCTCTGCACACGCTCAAGCTGAATACCTGATGTGTTTGACATGCATAACTTAGCATAGCCAAAGTAAAGTACCATCACACCTAATGAGCGAGTCTCAGCTATGAGGGTTCCGATGTTGAAGCTGAGCCGGTTGCCCTGATTAGGTGGGATATCCCTGCCCCCGAAAGTCGTGACGGCCCTCGAGTGCCAACTCGAGGTCGTCGCTTCCACTGGTTAGGTGCAGAAGTGCATATGACTTAGTTTTCTGTCTGTAGGGTTGGCAATCGGCCAGCTCACGTACCTCACCAAGACCATTCCAGCAACCACAAGCTCGAAGTCGTCTAGCTTATCCACCTACTGGATGGCTCCTACCTTCTGAACCAGGACCACAACAGCGAGACAGTCCGATGCACTACGTTGGTTAGCTGTGGCTTGGACCTGCTGGTGTTCTCTCTCCACATGCATGATCCGCTGTTTGGAACCCGTTTGCTTCAGCTCCTGGTCATTCTCATCATGCCAGACATGAAGTTTTGGAGCATTCGTCGTCGCATCTGCGAGCTGCTCAGTGTACACCCGGAGGAACAGCCTATCCTGCATGGCAGCCGGATTCACATGTGTGTTCTCGAGGAGGGTTAAGAATGGAACTGCCATGAGCTTCGCGACACCTGCCCGTAGTTCGAATTCCATGAACCCGTCATTGCACCCCTCAGTGTAGTACCCCTTTCCTTTCGCATAGAGGGATGGGCCATGAGCCAGTGGACCTAGGACTCAGTACTCATCGTTCACATAGGTGGTGTCCATGGTGCTGTTGCGCTGCACGATCTCTCACCTGTTCAGAACCTGCAGGAGCTCTACCGTCTGTTCTATTGTGCGCTGAAGCTTGAACTCGAGTGTCATGTTCTTGATCTCGTTGATCTGTGCCGAGATTGCAAAGTCAATGTACTTCTCAGCAGAGGACAACGGGTTCTCATCGTGTATACTGGCTCGAATGACCATCAGGCAGTCCTTCCGAGGATCAGTGCAATGCGATGTCGCGGGTTCAATGGCCCCATCTGGATGTTGCACATACTGCAGCATGTTTAAGGTCTGGGTATATAGAGGGGTTAAACGGCTGGCATGTTTGGTAAAGTTCTCCAACAGAGTGTCTATAGGCAGCAAGACAAGTCGGCACGACAGCCACGCCGTGCACTGTCGCACTGTGACAGGGTCCGAGGACTGCTTCGTGACATCAACATTATCCACGAACGAGCCAAGGTCACACCTCCGTCTGATGCGAAGATTCTGGCCGCCATGGAGGAAGGAGCACCCCCTCGTAGTACAAAGGAACTCCTGACTCAGATACTCTACCGGAAGTTTAACAGTACCCAGGGCAGGAATTCAACCTACCTCCTGTGGCCCAAACCAACAGTCCTGTTATTCTAGCTCTCCAAAGGACGAGGGTCGACCCCAAAATCTACTAAAGGTCGAGAAGAGCGCTGCCATATTTAGCCTCCATAGACAGAAAGAGCGAGCTATGCTGGATAGCCTCCAGTCTGGAGCAAATAACTACTTCAGGGAGGACGTCAGTGCCACTGTAGTGGAGAGCCATGACACAGGTCATGCAGAAGGTACTCAGGAGGGGTTCACTGTTGGCCGCAAGGAGGCTGTTGAGAACATCTTCAATAAAAGAGGTCGCAGCAGATTAGCCAGTAATCTGTTAGCATTTCTAAAATTCCCAGATAACTACCAGGACTACCTCATCAAATCCACTCGCAAATCAGATGCTCATCACGCATGGACAACGTGGATCTTCCGTGAGAAGTTCCATAAGAAGAGAGTCCTGGACACGGACCAGTGGGTAGAGTTTCGGTGACAGTACGGACTTGATGAAACTGCCGAAGTAGCAGTGGAGATCACTGACCAAGGTCCTCAAGCAGCGGAGCCCACGGACGAAGTAGCGGAGACCGCGGACGAAGTAGCGGAGACTGCGCAGCCTTCTGATGAATGTAAAAAGTCTCTGCTCAGTCTGTCAGCGATGACGCATAGAGCAGGCAAGTTTCCTGGCTGGTTTCAGCTTGTAGGTAAAGGTCTGCACCTTTTCCAGAGATGGCTTGAAGTGTGACAGCTCATCTGTCTCTTTGTTGCTGAAGATGAAGCAGTACAGGGCAGCTGCCCTCTGTACACCTGCGATAAAGTCCCCTTTGGTCTCCTTGAGGGTTAGGCTGTCGTATATGGTCTCTGGCAGGGCACGTCCACACTTGAAGCTGAAGTATAGCAACCGGGCATTTTGGCGGATGTCTGGTGAGATCTCGCGGGTGTACTTCTGAAAGAGGGTGGAGACAGTTGTCTTTGTGTGCTGGATGTGCCTGGTGATGTTGCTGAGGCAGGTGACTGTCTTCTGGTCCATTGCAGGGTCATCGATAACTAGAACAAGTGGTTCTGTCAGTCGGGCTGCCAGCAGCTTCTCCATCAGTCCTTGCAGGTTCTGCGTCTTGGTGATTGGGCCATTGTACCATTGATCATTACTGTCAACCACCTCAGCGGCGGAGTCAGACACCAGAAGGATGTATTGAGAGTGTGGATGTTTGGCCAGGAGAGCCTGCAGCAAGATGTTTTTCCTGTGGCCTGATGGGGCAATGATCAGCACCACCTCGCCAGCATCGGCCGGCCTACTGTCGAATGGTACAGACATGCATGCGCAGGATGGTTTGCACTTGGTCGGCGATAGCCTCGTCCATATCTGGGAGACTAAACGGCAATAGTTCCTGCACCAGCTCTTTCGCCTGCAGAGTGGGGAATCCTGCACCTCCGGCAGATACGAAGGATGTGATGGAGGCATCAAGCATGAAATCCCAGCAGTAGCTGAGAAGATAGCATAGAGGACCTGTGTCAGCACCCACAGTGTCTAGTACATTCAGTATCTGAATGCTACATGCACGGGAAGCCACGAATAGCCTGTGGTCTTAAGCGCCAAATTAAAGGACCCTGATTTCTTCAACTCTGGTAGCCGGAGGCTGGTGGTAGTGCCTGCACCTGTTTGGCCATCGACAGTGATACTGCTCAGGCTGAGGGTACCTATCTTGAGATTTTCTCCATCATGTTGGAATGAGCTCCGTGGTTTCAGGAGATCCTTAACCAGGTCCTGTGCATAGGACTCAGCCATAACCTTGATGGCTCCAGCCTCATCGAGTCCGAGCATACCTCACATTGTCACCCTGTCTTTGATGCCCATACCCTTGTATACAGTTTTGGCCTTGTTAATGGCTGATTGTCCTACCGTATCAGTGTTCCTGATGAGATCTCGGGCTAGGATGCTACATCGGATCTCCCGTGGGTCTCCCTTCTCATCGAGGTCTAGGCAGGAGATAGGGGCAACTGTGTCCTCTGAACCGAAAGCATGCCTCGCTCAAGTGAGCAAGATCCCCTAGCTCTTTGCTTTCTAGGTCTGTGAGTGACAGAGTCATAGTCATACACACACACACACACACACACACACACACACACACACACACACACACACACACACACACACACACACACACACACAAACACACACACACCCACACACACACACACACACACACACACACACACACACACACACATACACACACACACACACACACACACACACACACACACACACACACACACACACACACACACACACACACACACACACACACACACACACACACACACATATATATATATATATATATATATATATACAGACGGCTTAAACCTACTAGTCATACCCCCAGTGAAATAGTTCGGCATAGGAGGACCATGCAGTCGCCCAAGGGAATAGGTAGCAGTGCTCATGGTACTGGCCCTCTCTGCAGGGGCATGCCTTGTGGGCAGTCCACTATTCCCGGGCATTGACGATCCTCAGTCTGCATGCTCGACTATGGGCTACACACCGCCCTCTGGCACGCCATGCCTCATATGCTGCAGGGGTCTCGTGATCCATCTCTCAATATTCATAGGGGTTAAACGTAGGCGATGATGATCTCAGACATTGCACTCGTTGCTATCCCTAGAACCGCATTCTCCATTAGTGTAACACGTTCACCCATGATCTTGGCGGCAACAGTGTAGGAGGCATCACTGAGGGTGATCTTTGGGATGGGGTGAGTTATTCCGAGACAGTGCCTGGCCACCCCACTCACCACTGTAGCGAGGATAGCCACAGTGGTGGCAAGAAGAACCTCATTTCCCCCTGTCATCTTCACCATGGCCACATTCGCCACCATGTTACTGGCGACATGGATCTTAAACATGTCCAGGCTTATGCTATGCGAGAAGTACTATGATGTCTTGCAGAGGGAGTTGAAGGACTACAAGAAGAAGACACCAGATGAGCTCGCTCAGCTCTCCGGTGCTGAGCTGACAGAGGAACTGACAGCTGTGAAGCTCTATCTAGGATTTGGCAAGGGACAGATCTGCTTCCTGGAATACCTTATCATGTGCGGGAGTATCGTCGAGCAGCTCCTGTGAGCTAAAGGTTTCTACAAGGATCGGGAGTATCTGTCAGATGTATTCCAGCAGTTGCAGACTGCCATGGCCTCACCGGACTCCGAGCTGAACAAGGCTCTGTTATACTACAAGCTGGAAAAAGGATGCACTGCCGAACGCTCCAGCCCTTGGATGTGCATGTTGGCAGCGGGTATAGGGGCTGTAGGGCATACCAGGCCGGTTCAGTTTTTCACCGTGGTCCCCACTGCCACTGTAGAGAGTCAGGATAGTCTTATAGCTGATTTGCTAGTGGCGGAGTAGGCTGATCCCGAGCGCCATGATGGCTAGGCCTGACACCACACGTAGAGCTACCACGGGAAGCAGTGTCGTGTCGACCAGCTGCAGTGTCAGGGCACCTGGGGCTGCCATGTCGACTGGCGACAGTGTCAGGGTCGGAACGACTGTATGGCTCATACTATGCGTAGGTGCGCTGATGGCAGTGTTGAAGCTGAAATGGACATCAGGGGAACTCCCCTCGACTATCATGTTGCTATAGCCCCTGACTTGGAGGTCCTCCATGTTCACGATCATGTTGCTCAGAATCAACCGTAGGTGTGGCGAAATAACAAAGTCAAGTTTGCGACGGGCCTTCTGCAACCCCTGCTGGAACTTAGCAATAAGACTACTGGGGTCTGCCACGACGATCATATCCTCAACGAGACTGATGAACATGGCCTGGACCTCGGCTCCGCTGACATGATCTATGGAATGCTGCTGCTGGGCCTGTGCCGTAAGGAGGCAGTAGCACAGTGCTTCCAGGGACTGGTTGATCCGAACGATCCCTGCTGGTGTGACGCCTGATGTGTTGTGTGGGACAAAGTACTTCCACACATCTGGATAGTCCTGCCGCAAGCCAGTGATGTGCATATTTTGCACCAGCGCTCCAGGGTTGGAGTCTGGATAGAACGAGAATGTTGCTGTCTTCCGACGGCCTACTCGTCGGGTGGGGGGAGGGAGTTTGATAGGGGAATCCTGAGTAGTCATGTCTCTGGTCACTGTACATAACCCCTGGACCGCTGTTGTCACCACCATGCCACCGATAATCTGGGCGAGCGCCGAACTCTCTCTGTAGTCTGCTGGCCGCGGAGACGATATGACTGTTGGGCTGTGGGTCGAAGGCGTTTGTATCAGGGCAGCTTGCACCCAGCTCATGGAGGATTCGTCGCACACATGGAATCTGAGACAGCTGGCGATGAGCACAGCGTCAGGAGTGCCAGAATAGGAGTGAAGCAGGGGGAACTTACTCCACATCCTGCCGTGTCACACCACACCACACGGCAAACTTCAGCTGCTGATTC
This sequence comes from Chaetoderma sp. LZ-2023a, assembly GCA_034401795.1. Classification (NCBI taxonomy): domain Eukaryota; kingdom Metazoa; phylum Mollusca; class Caudofoveata; order Chaetodermatida; family Chaetodermatidae; genus Chaetoderma; species Chaetoderma sp. LZ-2023a. Next base: position 16,816,692 of record CM067363.1, on the reverse strand, counting down.
AGTATGGGAGGCTTGGAGCAGCCATCCAAGTATGAGCTTGCTTCGCATCCTTGATGGTGATAGGGCGGGTGGTCAGCGGTCGTGGGTTGATGGAGAAGCTGGTTTGGGACCGCCCATCCACTGTGATGGAGAACGGTGTTAGCTCTGATATATCTTCCAGTAGACTTCTCAGGCCAGTCAAGGGTGTACCCAGGAGGGACGGTTGGCTCCGGATGACTGTCGTGAGGTTCAGTGGAAAGGCCATCTATACTGGTGTTCTTAAAGCTACCATACAGGCAGAACACTATTTGCAGTCATCTCGACTCCAGAGACCAGCGAGGCGACCCCGCCGTAACATCTCGTTTTTTAACTCCTCCATATCAACCTGCCTGCTTGAGCCTTTGAGGTATTGCTGTCGGACTTTAGGTTTCTCTGTGCAGCACAGGGCTTGGACCTTCAATATATGGTGGTACTCTTCATCGGTGACCTGGCCATCCTCGAGAGCTTTGCTGACAGACTCGTCGATAGTCCGTAGCATACTCTGTGCCAGTGCCACATACTTAACATGCTTCTCCAGCCTCCTTGTGATCTGCGGCTACCCCACCCCAAGCCCATGGCCAAGATAGTGGCGGCTAGTGTCACACCACCCAGCGGGATGGCAATGATGGCCCCCACCCCTGTAGCGAGAGTGGCCACAGCTGCCACTCCAGCACTGGCTCCAATCACACCCGCAGCAGTGGTTGTATGCGCAAGGACGTTGTAGGCTGTCTTATATCGCCTGCACGTTCTGCTGTACTTTTCTGCCTCATGGCCGAGATTCTGTCTGATGGTACCGCCCTCATCAGCCATCAGGGAGGGGTATATTTCTGGTTGCTTCCGCCACTCTGATTTTGCAATAGTATACCTGGAGATTAAACCTGCATCACCTGCACCTGCAGAATCTGCTCGCGAGTCCTAGAAGGGTACATGTTGGCGAGCCTGGCGAACCGTGCCAGCTTGCTGGTGTCGAGACAGATGTCTCTTAGACAGAGCTCATCCAGCACTATGTCGGGTGCCAGTAGCTTTCTGCGACGTGACATCTGGATCTTCACCTTATGACCAAGATAGTAGGTCTACCGCTGGATGGCTTTCTTGGTCTTACACTTCTGCGCCAGCTCCTCTTCCCACTGTATGACATATGCCTCATCCTCGTCTGTGAGGACACGTGACACATCGTCGTATGTGAAGACATCTGGCTCATCGTCGGATGTGAAGACATCATCCCACTGATTCTCTGGCTCATCCTCGTCTGCAGTCTCCGCTGCATCGCCCACGGTCTCCACTACATCTGGCTCATCATCCGGCTTACTCTCTGGCTCATTCTCGTCCGTGGTCTCCGAAGCATCGTCCGCGGTCTCCGCTACATCTGGCTCATCGTCGTATGTGAAGACATCATCCCGCTTACTCTCTGGCTCATCCTCGTCCACGGTCACCGCTGCATCGTCCGTGGTCTCTGCTACATCTGGCTCAGCATCCCGCTTACTCTCCTCCAGGAGGGCCTGCCAGTATCGTGACCATTCACTGTTCCTTCGCCTCCTTGCAATGCTTGCATTCTGTTGATACCAGCTCTCCCACTGTAGTCGCTCTCCTTCTTGTTGCAGTGTGAGCATCTGTTCGTTTAAGGCCTTTATCTGTGTAGGGGTCATGAAGGGGCAACCCTGTAGCTGGCGCTTCATCATCTCGGCAAAGGCCAGATATTCATGGTGTGAAATCATGTTGTTGTCAGGTCAATGAGTAATAAGAGTGTAAACTCTAAATGGGCGTCTGATATCCCATCCGCGTAGGCATATATGTTAATGGAGGGGCTGTCAAACAGGTGATTTACAGGTGTGAACAGGCTAGGACTGATAGCTTTCCATAGGTTGCTGTTGGCACCTGGGAGATAATCTATCACGTCCCGGCCGACTTCTACCAGTGAGCTGCAGTGTGCACTGCCCAGACGTTGACGTTGCACATCGGCGTGTATGTATGTTGTGCCCTGCTGGGGTACCTCGACGAGGACCCATTCTACACAGTACTGTACTCCCCTCTAGAGAGAGTAAGATTACGTTCTCACCACCGGAGAGCAGCAGTCGGACAATCAGCAAGGTTATATGTCTTGTTTAAACCCCTCCTATAGCGTGCTAAGGAACCCATATTTTCTCACTCGACTGGTTTTGCTGACCTGGCAGATGTGTACGCAGTTGATGCTGCCAAGGTAGAAGAGAGTGCTGGCAAGTCATTCGCACTACAGTACGAAGCAAAGTCAAAGGCATTCTCCCTCCACCCCATTGGTGGTGATGGGGTGGAGTTGCTCCAGACCTCAAGGATGTGTCGAAGGAGCGCCTGGGTCGCAACATAGATGGCCACAAGATCGTGTTTCAGTACGATTTCCCGAAGAGGAAGTACCTCCTCGAGCCATTGATTGAGCTCTCGGATACAGAGGTGGCAGACTTCAACACCCTAAATAATGACCTCAGCTTTCATCTGGTCAAACCCTATTCAAGTGGTGCCCCGCCGATGGCCAATGATGGCCTGCTATTGACCCTGGCAAAAAACCTGCAGTTCATATTTGAGAAGAATGAAGTGTGGTACCGCGCTGGACCTGGGGGTGACTGGCAAACAGGGTTGCCACTATATAGGCCTCCTGCAGTCATTGACATAGAGGTTACTCCCCTCTCCACTGTTGTGAAAAAGGATGGGGCAGTTAGAAAGCTCTACAATCGGGTATCATCCTTCCTCACCTACATAGGTGAGGGTGTCTCCCTGATGAGGGTGTGTCACCGGATCGGTGTTACAGGTGGAAAGCTCCTGCTGCGTCGTCCATTCGATGGACCAGAAGAAGCTGTTCACCTCCAGGAGGATACCCTATGGGTAGATGGTGTGTCACATGTCTCCAAAGTCAAGGGTGCTGTTAAACTGCTTCAGTGAGTCGGACTCACTAGCCCCCGCAAATGACTCATATAATCCTAGTGCTACGTTTCTTAGCCGGTGGCAGAGTGAAGCAGCTAGCCCCTGCCCCTGAGGGGATGAAGATCCGGATGGAACAGGGCTCAATCTGGCACAGATATTTCTCGACGGGTTCACTCTGTTCAGATTAACTCTTCATATATAGCCATGATTCTCATCATACTGCTCGTGCTGGCGTCTACAGCAGTGGCACAGGGCGCTGAGACTGCCATGATATTGGATGCCAAGTGGGCCCACTTCCGGGATGAGCTCCAGTACAATCCTTGGGTCGACCCCTTGCGGAGAAACATTTACGACCGCTTTCACCAGTGTGAAGAGATCGAGTCTGTCTGCCACTTCTATGGGGTGGCGAGGGTAGGCCGTGGTTGTCTGCTGGTGACCCCTACTCAGCACCAGATTCTCTGCATAACATGTGAATCATGCCAGAGTCTGCCATGGTTCACATGCTAATCACTTTAGCCTCCTCCTAGGTGAGCGTTGTCAAGACCATATGGGTGGTCCCATCATGCTGATGCGACTCTGGCAGAGACTACGTGTGTGTCTGAGCCTACACAGAATAGAGAGAGAGAGGCCGGCCCTGTGGTTGATGGCGATCAGTGCTGTATATCACTGTGGAGGCTTGTCTCTAAATGGGCATTCAGACCCTTGTAGTAGTAGTGTTGGAATGATACTACCTCCCTGGCAGCCGTTCGGTGATCCGTGGTGGTCCCCGCAACCTATGCCCCAGGGATTGAGAGGGTGGTGGTATCATTTGCCTAGTAGTAGTGTCGGAATGAAAATGATACAACCTCCCTCAACTGGCCGCCATTCGGCGATCTGTGGCCCCTGGGGCCTCCATCTAGAAGCATACCAACCACCTGTCTCAACAACCCTGGGCCTCCATCTAGAGGCATACACCAACCACGTGTCTCACCAACCTCTGCCCCAGAGATTGAGAGGGCGGTGGGGGCCACGGATCTCCGAATGGCGGTCAGTTGAGGGAGGTGGTATCATTTTAATTCCGACACCACTACTGCAATCTTTCACAGACACACATATGTCCAGTAACTTTCTCAGATCACAGTGTGGTTTCTATAAGCATTGACAATGCCGCCTGGATAAAACGTGGTCCTGGGTTCTGGAAATGTAATTTTTCTTTATTAAATGATACAGAATACCATCGTCACGTACACAGTTTTTGGGATTTTAAAATGCTCAACAAAGGTGATACAGATTTGATTTCATGGTGAGAAGAAATAAAATTAGGCTTTGTTTACGTATACAAGCAATTTTCTATTAAAAAAGCAAGGAAAATGCAGAAAGATGTAAAAGCACTTGAGCACCTATTATTCCTACATTCCCATAAGGTTGCAAATGGTGCAGCTCATTTAGTCGATTATCTGAATGAAATAAAATGTAAGCTACGTGCAATTGAGGAAGAAAAGGCTGAAAGTGCTAAAATAAGATCTAGAGCTCAAATGTACGTAGAAGGAGAAAAAAACACAAAATATTTCTGCAACCTCTAACGATTTAAAGGTGTAGACAAATTGATTAGAAGCTTACAAGTAGATCACCAAGTGCTGAGCTCCAACACAGATATATTGAGTGCTGTACAGAACTTCTATCAATCTCTGTACTGATCAGAACCTATTGATGAGAAACTAGCACAAGATATGCTTAATAATATTCAAGTTACCTCCTTCATCAGTTGATATATGGGAACAGCACTTAAGTTTTGATAAATAACAAGATCCCTTAATACAATGAAAGCTGGCAAATCACCAGGAGGGGATGGGCTTTGTGTAGAATTTTATCAAACATTCTGGCATCTTATTGGTAAAACATTCCACGAAGTTGTCAGAGAAATCTTTCACCGAGACCATCTTTCCGAGACAATGTCACAGGCATATGTATGGTTAAAATATAAAAATGGTGATCGCAGTGATCTGAAGAACTATAGACCCATTTCACTACTTGGAGTCGATTATAAAATTATATCCAGAGCTCTGTCATTAAAGCTTGGTGGTGTGCTGGCAAATGTAATACATCCTGACCAGAATTGTTCTATTCCAGGAAGATCTCTTTTAACTAATGCAGATTCGCTACGTAATTCAACTAGTGGAAATGGATAATATTCATGGACCAATTGTTGGATTGGACAATGAAAAGGCATTTGATCGACTGGAATGGAATTTTTTTATTTATGTCATTGAACCACTTAGGATTTGGACCAAATTTTATAAAATGGGTCCGAATATTAAATAGAAATATTACCAGCAGATATATTGTAAATAATTACGTTGGTCAACCTGTAACAGTAGATTGTGGTGTTCGTCAACTTGCAGGATCTGAACATACAAGGCATAGAGAAGCCTGTTAAGGTGTCTCTATATTGTGACGATACCACTGTCTTTGTGGGACATGATCAGTATTTGACAGATTGAATGCCATCTTACAAAACTACCAAAGAGCATATGGTCTCAAAATAAATAAAGACAAATCTGTTGGCTTATTTTTGGGTCCATGGAAAACAAGAACTGACCAACCAATGGATATCACCGGGACAATCAATTCAATGAAAATCCTAGGAATCCACTTTAGTGAAAAGGACTTTGGTTCTCGAAATTGGACAGAGGTCATTGTCAAACTGAAGTAGACAATCACAATGTGGCGTCATAGACACCTGGCAATTGGAGGAGCTTTAGTATTAAATGGTTTAATCTTGTCGCAGATATGGTATGTGTCCTCTGTTGTGCATATGCCAAAACATATTGAACAAGATATTAATAGAATTGTGTTTGCCTTTTTGTGGGAAAGAAATACACATCTTGTCTCACAAAGAATATGTACAAACGATAAACTTCAAGGAGGTCTAGCTATTCCAGACATCAGGATTAACAGTATTTCATTGCGATTGAATTTTTTTAATGATTTGATCCATAGTGACAATCAATGATGACTCATTGAAAGATATGTGGAACTCGTTTCAGCATTGGTTTTTTGGTCTTCTAAACCACCACCAGATTACACACGCATTCCTAGTCCATATCTGGAGGGTTAAAAAAGCATTAGATGGTTTTGTGAAAATGAAAGAGTCGCCATTATACTGGGAACATGCACTAAATCAACAACTTTGTGGAAATGATAGAATACTACATAATGGTGGGGTTCTATAGTATTTCTCATTAGCTAGTCATGGATTAAAATATTTCTCTGATATTGTTAATGCAACCATGCATGAATGGAAATCCCTACATGAGATAGCACAGACAACCAAGCTTCGACCAATCGATGCATAACACCTTTTAAAGTGGTTGCCTTTAGCCATTCCTAGGGAGTGGTTTCGCCTACTCAAAGCATCTATGGCTGATGAAACACCAACACTTATGATAAAATATGGGGATAGAATTTTCACATGTTCTGTAAGATGCAAGTATTGGTACCACATGTTAAAGCTACAAAATCTGATTATTCCAAAGGCAATTACTGCTAGGGAAAATTCCACTTATTTTCCGGTAAATTGGAATGATGTGTGGTGCAACATTCATTCCTCACATATCCCTAATAGAGCCAGAGATGTTGTTTGGCGATTAATCCATAGAAGGCTATGGGTAGGCTCTCTCCTAAAAATGTATGAATTACTGAGAGTGAAACACTCGTCCATTTATCCACTGTTATTGCTCAGTTTTGGGCATACATCCAACGTGTTTTAATTAGGTTTGATGAATCGCAGTTCCAAATTCTGCCCACCAAAATACCGTTTCACGACATTTATAGATATAATGTAAATAATTATGTTAAAAGAATCGCATTATTTTGCCTTAGTTTAACCAACTGGAGCATGTGGAAATACCGTTGCTCTAGAGCCTACGATATATATATATATATATATATATATATATATATATATATATATATATATATATATATATATATATATATATATATATATATATATATATATATATATATATATATATATATATGACGATCCTAGCTCCATTCACTTTACGAAATTAAAACATATTTTTGATTTCTCGCTTGCATATTATCTACAATGTGAATACAATGCATCACTGAAGGAAAATATCCTCCATCCATTGAAATTCATGTGGTGTAGAGGCGAAATGGTTTCCATTGATTCTAGGCTATTAATTATTTTGAAGATCACGTAAGGTGAAATATGTAATGAAAAGATGTAAAAAGACAAATTTACAGATACAATGCAGCTTAGTAGTTCCTTAAAATCTTTTCAGGACAAGATGGTGAATGTTTTGGGCGCGATTGGACTGGATTGGAAAACAAGGCAGCAATGCCTTCCATTCCAGTTACGTTCACAATATTCAATGAATTTCTTGCTAGGAAGCATGTTTTTCACTTGATTTTGTGTTGTTTATTTTAGTATTTGAGTGTGTGGACGCTGTTGCTGCATGATAGCAACAGCTTCCCATCAAATTGGCTTTAAATTTTCAACAAACTCTAAATTAACCTTGAAAATAGCATGATTAGTAATTTAAATACGGTTTATAGGCAACCACGCGGTCTATGGGAAGTTTATTTTTAGCAACATTTGTGCTGGGGTAATTTTCAAAACGTCCATTCAAAGTAAATTGACTTGGCTTTTTCATTTTATGGTTGTAATTTAGTCTAATCATGTATTCACAGTTGCCAAAATATTCATACTAGGGTAATTTTTGAAACAGTTGTGGAAATTCATGTGTGTACGCCAATTGCATCAGGGTATTTTGTAAAAAACAAAGTGTTGAATTAAGTGGTCCAAATTAATTTCATCGTATGAGCACCGTTTTGTTGCTTTTATAGCTAGGTAATGATATGATGTATATATTTATAAATATATATTTTAATTTATAGAATTTATTTCTACATAATACTGACGTATACGGTGTGTTAATTAATTTTCCTATATTTTAGTGTTCTTTGTCAGTAAATATGTTTGGGTAGAAAGGCTTTCCACACGATCCTTTGATCGTGTTACCAATAAAAGAAGAAAAAAAGGTAGTAGTAGTAGTAGTTGTTGTAGTAGTAGTAGTAGTAGTAGTAGTAGTAGTAGTGGTAGTAGTAGTAGTAGTAGTAGGAGTAGTAGTAGTAGTAGTAGTAGTAGTAGCAGTAGTAGTAGTAGTAGTAGTAGTAGTAGTAGTAGTAGTAGTAGTAGTAGTAGTAGTAGTAGTAGTAGTAGTAGTTAAAGTATTTAAAAACGCCGACCCAGGTATTTACATAGTTACCTATGCATACCTGCCAGTCTGCAAACTTCCGTCAAACCTCCTATGTGTGAGTGAGTGAGTGAGTGAGTGAGTGAGTGAGTGAGTGAGTGAGTGAGTGAGTGAGTGAGTGAGTGAGTGAGTGAGTGAGTGAGTGAGTGAGTGAGTGAGTGAGTGAGTGAGTGAGTGAGTGAGTGAGTGAGTGAGTGAGTGAGTGAGTGAGTGAGTGAGTGAGTGAGTGAGTGAGTGAGTGAGTGAGTGAGTGAGTGAGTGAGTGAGTGAGTGAGTGAGTGAGTGAGTGAGTGAGTGAGTGAGTGAGTGAGTGAGTGAGTGAGTGAGTGAGTGAGTGAGTGAGTGAGTGAGTGAGTGAGTGAGTGAGTGAGTGAGTGAGTGAGTGAGTGAGTGAGTGAGTGAGTGAGTGAGTGAGTGAGTGAGTGAGTGAGTGAGTGAGTGAGTGAGTGAGTGAGTGAGTGAGTGAGTGAGTGAGTGAGTGAGTGAGTGAGTGAGTGAGTGAGTGAGTGAGTGAGTGAGTGAGTGAGTGAGTGAGTGAGTGAGTGAGTGAGTGAGTGAGTGAGTGAGTGAGTGAGTGAGTGAGTGAGTGAGTGAGTGAGTGAGTGAGTGAGTGAGTGAGTGAGTGAGTGAGTGAGTGAGTGAGTGAGTGAGTGAGTGAGTGAGTGAGTGAGTGAGTGAGTGAGTGAGTGAGTGAGTGAGTGAGTGAGTGAGTGAGTGAGTGAGTGAGTGAGTGAGTGAGTGAGTGAGTGAGTGAGTGAGTGAGTGAGTGAGTGAGTGAGTGAGTGAGTGAGTGAGTGAGTGAGTGAGTGAGTGAGTGAGTGAGTGAGTGAGTGAGTGAGTGAGTGAGTGAGTGAGTGAGTGAGTGAGTGAGTGAGTGAGTGAGTGAGTGAGTGAGTGAGTGAGTGAGTGAGTGAGTGAGTGAGTGAGTGAGTGAGTGAGTGAGTGAGTGAGTGAGTGAGTGAGTGAGTGAGTGAGTGAGTGAGTGAGTGAGTGAGTGAGTGAGTGAGTGAGTGAGTGAGTGAGTGAGTGAGTGAGTGAGTGAGTGAGTGAGTGAGTGAGTGAGTGAGTGAGTGAGTGAGTGAGTGAGTGAGTGAGTGAGTGAGTGAGTGAGTGAGTGAGTGAGTGAGTGAGTGAGTGAGTGAGTGAGTGAGTGAGTGAGTGAGTGAGTGAGTGAGTGAGTGAGTGAGTGAGTGAGTGAGTGAGTGAGTGAGTGAGTGAGTGAGTGAGTGAGTGAGTGAGTGAGTGAGTGAGTGAGTGAGTGAGTGAGGGAGGGATGGAGGGAGGGAGGGAGCGAGCGGGTGAGGGAGCGGGCGGGTGGGTGGGTGGGTGGGTGGGTGAGTGAGTGAGTGAGTGTGTTATGCTTTTTTGTTTACTCCGAACGGGTGCATCGTTTTGAGTTCTTTGATCCAGTAGTGTTCTCTGTTTAATCTTAGTTTTTTGTTATCTGTAAAAATTCTTTCAATTGGTCTTATCGTGATGTCTTTCATAGAATGTCTTGGATGGTTGAAATGCCATGAGATTCTCGTGTCTGTTTGGTGTCGGATTGCATGGATATGTTGTGTGAGTCGTTTGCTGAGTGTTTGACTTGTTTCTCCTATGTAGTAGTAGTTCAGACAGAGCAGACGTGTTTATTTTTAGCACTGCTATTACTGCCAATTTCGTTGTCCTTGTCTTGGGCGTTTGTATATATTTTGTTTCAAAGCTTTATTAAGCGTTTTTGTTTCTGTTTGTTTGCTGTTCATTTGTATTTATTTTGCTGTGGGTGGTCACAGCTTGCGGTCTTGGTTGACTATAGCTCGCCATTGCTGGCTCTAGTCGTTAGGCTGTATAGTCTATAGCTCTTGACCGGCTTTGCTTTGGCCTAATCTTTCATTCGTCGGTATACCTGTGTGTGCTCATACCGTTACGCGTGTGTACCATGCATTTACACGCATTTTCTTGCGTGTTTTAGAAGGCCCATTGCTACGTAGGTTTTTAGCTTAGTTTCTGGCGCCTAACATTGGTGGCAGTTAATTATACATTACCTTATATTTGTCATTATCTATGGGTAAATACCAATCATAGAATATGCCAGTTAGCTATAATGGACACTAAGTCTTAACATTACGACAAAATGGTGGGATGTGTCAGCTATTGGCGTATACCATGGATTAAAGGACGCTATTGGTGCTGCCCCTTTAATATTGAAGGGTCTCATCAATATTAGTTGTCATTAATGGAATATCACTGTGACTAACCAGGAAGTAAAGGACAGCTTGTTAGAAGGCGATGTTATAGTGAAGGGAGAAATCTGTGGAATAGAAGAGATTGAGTCTGATAGATTGGTGGTCAAAATCAAAGCTCCTTTGGAAATTCCAAATGAGCGATTGGTGGCAGAATTTTGGCAGTATGGCCAAGTTGTCAAAATCGAGAGGGGAACTTAGCGTTTTGATAAGTCTCTTGAAAATGGAATGAGACGGGTGTATTTTGATAAAGTGGATAAGCCGCTACGTAACAAGTTGTCCATTAATGGTGTTTTCATCCTGCTATTATGGTGCAGAGGTTAAGTGAAGAAATGCAGAATTTGCCCTGGTACTAACCATATAGCAAGAGATTGTCACACGAAAAAACCATTGTCTGTTGTGTGGGTCTCCAGATCATTTTAAATGCAATTGCCGATCGATAGTGAAGTATCGAAATCTGTTAGGGACAACAGTGTTGTAAATTCTTTGGAGGAAATGCGGAATCCATACCCTGCCATGCCTCTTGTTTCTGTTGTTGCGGAGGTTCCTGTGATATCAACTCAGAATGTGCAGACTGTTGGAGAACCAAAATCTGCGAAGATGATGATGTCCTGGATAATGACGACTGTTCATCGTCACACACTCTACCATGTGGACAAAATAAATTTGGAACTGACTTGACAGAAGATGGAGATGATATTCCTTTGAGTACGTCTTCGACGTTTTCAGATATTATTAAAAGACCAAAACGTAATAAATCTGACTCTAGATCCGAATCTGACGTTGATGCAGAGGATATCGAAGATGATAACATGCCTCTTGCTGAGTCAGAATACTCAGTTCAAACTGAATCTTCACATGTATCAGATGAAATGGTGATGTATTGTTCACCAATTGGTGAATTTTTAGTGCCATATGTGAGAGCAACAGGCATCCGTTATAGGCATTTACAGTGCGATTCAGACATTTCACATTACAGTCACTTGGAAAAGGTTAAATTTAATGATTATGATTTTGGCAGAAAGTTTGGAAAGTGGGCTAAAAAGAGAAATAAGGTCAGTAAAAAGTCAAAATCTAGTTAGGTCACTTAAGGCAGGCTTGCATAGTATCTATGTTATTATGCTCATTGGTACGCTAAATTGCAGGGGTTTTCATTCTGAATTTAAGCAACAGCGTCTTTTAGAAGCACTTGCAAACCAAAATGTTGATGTCGCTTTACTTCAGGAAACGAAAAATTAAAAAAAACCTGACGTTTTTGAAACGTATAAACCCCTTTTTAAAGGTGAAATTTACTACTCACTGGCAACTCATAATAGTGCAGGAGTTGCCATACTGATTCTACCAAGCTGCCTTAAACCGGTTAGCGTTACATCATCATCTTCAGATACAAGTGGACATTGGGTCAATGTAGAAATCGATAATTGCCATTCAGTTTTAAATATTATGCGCATCTATGAGTAGAGGTGAGTCGAGCTGGCGATTTTTGACACGTAGTTGCTGTGTCAAAGCAACCAACTAATTTGCATCATTATCGCCTTTTTTCCGTTTGATCTTTGCCGTCTTTGTATAAAGGTGTGAAAAAAACGCCAGCCCTGTGGTTCTGATTGGATGTTAGATATAGAGGTTACCCATGAGCCCCTCCCCTCATTAACTCACGTGCCTCCTGTTATCCAATGAGGTGGGATTAAAGGTGATTAGCGCAATGATTGACAAGGGATAATGACGGTAATTAAGGATGATTGACAGGCTACATGTCTAGACTCGTCTTTTCTTTCCCCTGTGAACTCGCTCGAGCGCAAAGCCCCGCCCGCTCATTAAGTCACGTGCCTCCAGGCATCCAGCGCTGCGAGCTTAAGGGTAATTAGTGTAATGCTGATTGACGAAGGTTAATGGGTGTAATTAAGGATGATCTCTTGGAGTCATGCCAAACGCTCAAGGGTTAATGTATTACATAATGTGGGACCAGTTTACGTGTCAGGACATGTCTTTTCCTGCGAACTCATTCGATGATGAAGCGTGCTCCCTCCTTAAAAAATGCGTCTCCAGGTATCCAATGAGGTGCGCTTATGGGTAATTAGCATAATGACGTGTGACGAGCATTAATCGGTAAACGTTAGCGTATAAAGCAGCGTTTTAAAATCTGCTCTGTTAAGCCTTAACGTTTTTGATTTTTGTTTAAACGGGTTGTTCAACGTTTATTATAAGTATGAATACAGGATATTATATGGGTTGTGACGTGCCAGTAGCACTCGGTAACAATGTACATGTATGCGTTCTGAAATGTAATGACGAATTTGAGTAGACAAACGCGAGTTTAGTGTTGGTAGTGTTTACGCCACCAAGCAAGGCGTATTTATGTATGGTAATATGTTTTGAACGTTCGCTGCTATGATGCCTGCATTCGAAGAAACTGTGCTTTAGAGTTAGATGTTCCGACAGAGTAGAGCAGATTAATTACATATACGAACTAGAACCTCAATTAAAGGTCACTATCAACACTAAATATCCGTTCGTCAGGCTAACTTGGCACTTTACTCCACCAGGTCAAACCGAGCAGAAACCATCGTTCAGGTGCATAACATTCCCTATCGATTCGTGGACAATTCTGAAGGAGAACTTGCACGAAATTGTCGGAGCTATAATTAACTTTATGCTAGGGTAATATTATATATTTTATACTCGGAAAAAACCCCGAAGATTACTATTACATTTCTAACCAAGCTTAGTGTAGCTATGCAATATTGATAAATAATCTACACCCGATCGTCGATATATAGACAAACATGCTCAATGGTTGACGCGATGCTCTCCAAAGAGTACAGCGATCAACTATTAAGCATTGGATTACTGGCTGATTTATGTCGCTCTAATAATGGTCAGAGATAAATAGGCATCTGCCTTGGCTCTCCATCTCTAGAGTCAGCTAAAAGTTAATGGATGACGCTTGGTTTGCAATAGTCAGAACTCTGAGCAGCGATGTAAACATTAACTCAAAGTTGATATCAGACGGATTATACATTACTACTATGTCTGAAGAACTTAAACTAACAACAGATATTAAGGGTGGCACCATAGAAACCATGGATTACATATTCTCTAGAGTCTGCATGACTCGATTACTGGGATTAACGTCTAAGCAACCGGGTAACATTGTTGATGAAACCGATTCTGATTCTGAAATAGACTGGGCCATTCAGAGCCATATCGATCACGTATCCCCAGAGGATCTCAGATAGTTAGATTACCCTATTCAATAGGCGTCTACAAATGTAGAGGAAGAAATGCCATCGGGAGTCGGGATTCTAATGATTTACAGGATTACAAAGAAGATGAGTGTTTTACATCGCCCGACTCGGCCGCCCCTGTAGAAACATGCGCTCAACCACCCGCTATGCCGGACACCCCTGATACTCGTCATCGAGATATAAATCAATGTGAATACCTGAGTTGTGATTGCGAAACCCTTCCACAATCTACCAGAGCCAATGCTACTGCTATTTTCGCAAATTTGTTGAATCTAGCGATCCGTAGACTAGCGATTCGGGACTGTAACGGGTGTCAGCATGACAGACCATCTCAACATAAACACCAATGTATGGGTATCGATTATTTCTTAAGACCTATTGACAATGTAGAATTACATTACTTAAACGCAATAGAATGCTTACCTAAAAGTGATTTATTTCGGGCATTGTTTACAGATCCTTTATATTGGACTGTATGCGAGTTATACAAAGCCTGTAAGACTGTACGGCTGAACGATGTACTCTGCACTGTTTTTAAGCTGCGTGAATAATATATATATATATATATATATATATATATATATATATATATATATATATATATATATATATATATATATGTATGTATTTGTTATGTTATTGACGCACTGGCAACGTGCGGCTTCAATTTCCATGTGCTAACTTAGCCGACAGTCATGCACCCATTAGTTTAATTTGTTGATCACCATTTGCCGGTCGGGGGATTGAACCGCCATTCTGCAACTCCGCATAGCATCAGCAACCAGGCATCTTTCCACTGGACCACTGCACCCCCAAGACTTAAAAGTCAAGGATTGGCCGACCAGCTTTCACATGTCTGATATACTGACACACTGACGATTCATATGGGACTATCTGTGGATGCACCTGCCACAATTCAATCCTAGGCTTTTTACACCTATTGTACTCTGACTCCAGCACGGCTCTGGCAGTATATGTATTTTTTATGTTATTGACGCACTGGCAACGTGCGGCTTCAATTGCCATGTGCTAACTTAGCTGACAGTCATGCACCCATTAATTTAATTTGTTGATCACCATCTCCCGGTCGGGGGATCGAACGGCCATGCAATTACTCAGCGCTTGTTGAAAGGTTGTCTGAGATTGTCCTGTAAGTTGTGATATTCATCTTTTAGGATTTTGGCAATTTCAACATTTTTCCGATTGTATGTGAGAGTAAATGGGATAATCTCTCTTTGATCTAAGAGGCATGGGTCAGAATGTATGCCCCTAGGCCATTGTGTTTCTAATTGTTTAATCCAGAATGATTCTCTTAGTTTTCTTTGTTTATTAGTTTCCTCTGTTGTGTCTGAAAGAGGTAGCTGTTCGATAGGCATAATTTCAAAGTCATGAGGGAATGAATGATCAGGAAGATTAAAATGTTCAGCCACATGTGTGTCTTCCTCTAGTCTAATATCTGAGAGGTGTCTAGTTGCACGCCATCTTAGTGGATTTTTAGTTTCGCCGACATACTGCTTTTGACACAATTTGCATGAAATTAAATAAATGACATTTTTAGAATCACAATCTAAAATTGACTGAATTTGAAATTTGCTTTTGTTTTGAAAGCTTGTGAATGTACTCTGGGAAGGAAGAAAACCATCCAATTTACACCTTTTCTTTTCGCATTTCCGAGATCCTCCTTCACCTACAATCGGACGATTATGACAAATTTTGGTAGGCCGAGAATTTCTGGCATTATCCGGAATGAGTTCCAAATTACGCAAAGTTTGAGACTTTATTTTACGTAGGAACCGAGAAGAGTACCCTCTCGGTCTGAGAGCTTTGAATAAGGTCGAACATGATGATTCAAAGTTTTTCCTATCACTCGAATTTCTATGAAAGCGGATTATTTGTGATTTTACAAGTCCCTTGAAAGTATGCGGTGGGTGGAATGATTTCTTGTGCAGTAGTTGATGGGAGTCGGTTGGCTTAAAATAAACTGTGTAGTCTAAGTAACCAGTTGTTTCATACTTTATACCTTTGTATAAGGTTACATCTAGGAAATCTACGGACATCTCATCAATTTCAGCTTTTAGTTTGATATTCGGATCATGATTGTTCAGAATGGCTAAAAATTCATTAAATGCTTCTTTAGTATGTTGCCAGATCATGAACATGTCATCCAGGTACCTCCGGTAAATGAGTGGCTGATTTGGACACCTTTTGAGTGCTTCCTTTTCCCACTCAGCCATGTAAAGGTTAGCAAAACCTGGGCTGATACGCTTACCCATTGTGCAGCCACAAATTTGTTGGAAAATTTCATCAGCAAATTCAAAGTCATTGCCTTTCAGACTCAGCTCCAATAGAGATATTACTTCTCTGTTGGGCCTGTCGGTGTCGGGGTAGTCGGCAAATGCTCTACGAATTGAATTAAGACCCTTTTCGATATCAATGTTTGTGTACATAGCATCGACGTCCATCGTAATTAAGAATGAATTTGGAGGGACCGAGATCTTAGAGACCTGGGCTAGAAAGTCTTCA
This sequence comes from Chaetoderma sp. LZ-2023a, assembly GCA_034401795.1. Lineage (NCBI taxonomy): Eukaryota > Metazoa > Mollusca > Caudofoveata > Chaetodermatida > Chaetodermatidae > Chaetoderma > Chaetoderma sp. LZ-2023a. The sequence goes on along the minus strand of CM067363.1, from coordinate 16,800,525 downwards.
GTGTTTTTCAGATAGCTAAAATGTCTGTTTGCAATTGGCTGAAGATGGTAGTCGATAAATTCACTAATCCTATATGATTCCGAACCACAATCTGAAATAATGGGTCGCCCTGTCGTTCCTTTCCTTTTTCCTTCCACCCTACTTCCTCCTTCCACCCTACTTCCTCCTTCCTTCCTCCCTCCCTCTCCATCCCTTCATTCATTCATTCCTCCTTCTTCATCCCTTCCTACCTTCCTTCCGGCCTTCATCCCTTTCATCTTTCCTTCCTTCCATCATCCCACCCTTCCTTCAAGCTCTCATTCCTCCAATATTTCCTCCCCATACCCTTTCTTCCATCATTCCCTCCATTCCTCCATCATGGTGGGTTGGTTGGTTGATTGGGTGGTGGATTGGATGGTTGGTTACTTGTTTGGGCGGATGGGTGGTTGGTTGGGTGGTTGGTGGCGTGATTTGTTGGGTGGGTGGATGGTTGGGTGGTTGGATGGTTGGGTGGTTGATTGGGTGGTTGGTTGGTTGGGTGATTGATTGGTTGGGTGGGTGGTTGATTGGTTGGGTGATTGGGTAGCTATGTCCATCCTTCTTTCCTTCTATCCTTGTATCATTCAATCATGCGATTTGTTTGTTCATTTATCAGTTTTAGGGAGAAAATTACTCACAGAAACTTAGTAACTTTAAAGAAAATGATTAAGTCTCAAAAACATTCACTTGCCCAATAAATAGTAGGGCAAACTGTTGGACTGGTAGGTTTGTCTAATAGGCTGCTGAAGAAGTGTATCAACACGAAACGCGTCCAGCCCTCTGACCATGTGAACAATTTCATTACTGTGTATTCCTGTGTATTTCTGTGTATTCCTGTGTAGTACTCTATTCCTGTATTGCTGTGAGTAAGCTATAATATTTATATTGTTATTTCTGCATTGATTGTTCTTAGGTATTAAATATTAACATGGCATTAATCATTGCTACGAACCATATTCCTTCCATTTCAGCTCTGTAAGTTAACCCCTCTTGAATTAGAAAATATAAAGACAGACCATCTGTCAAGATTTCTAAAGTGTGCGCCTGTTTACATTGTTAACTGATTGACTGTCTGAGTGTATCCTACCAATTAAGTGATTAGTTGATGGTGTCTGACCTGATTGCGTGAATACGTGATTGATTGATTGATTGTGATTAGTTGCTTGTTTGTCAGGTTGGTTGATTAATTGATTGAATGATTGAATGATTGCGTGATTAACGGGTTTATCGATTATGAGTGTTTCTGATTGATTGATAGATAGATTGATTGGTTGTTTGAGTGTGTGAGTGACAGATTGAGGGAGCGACAGATTGATTAAAATTGATTGAAATTGATTGAAATTGATTGAGATTGATTGAGATTAATTAAGATTAATTAAGATTGATTAAGACTGATTGAGATTGATTAAGACTGATTGAGATTAATCGAGATTGATCGAGATTGATCAAGATTGATTGAGATTTTATTTTCATAATAAATTTGATGAACAAAAAGATAATATAAAGGAAAATGGAAACTGATTAAATCATTACTAAATAAGAAAAAAACCAATACTGAAGCATCACGGTTTATTTATAATAATAGAGTCATTAACGACAAAAAAGAAATAGCAGACAAATTTAATGAGTGTTTTACTAACATTGGTCCTAATTTATCACAAAAAATTCAACCCAGGTCGAACATACATATAACGGACTTTCTAACAGGTAGTTATCAACACTCTATTTTCCTAAATCCAACAGATACTCACGAAATCTACAAAATACTAATGCAAATTAACACAGCTAAAAGTGCTGGAATCGATAATTTCAAATGGAAAATTTTTAAACACTGTGTAACAGAAATACTAACACCATTGGACCACATCTGTAATCTCTCACTTACACAGGGAGTATTTCCATCAAGATTAAAGGTTGCACGTGTGACACACATATACAAAGCTAAAGATGTATCTGACTTTACTAATTATCGGCCAGTCTCGGTACTTCCACTTTTCTCAAAACTCTTAGAAAAGCTGTATTTTAGTAGAATTACTAAATATCTAAACAAAAGCTCAATCATATATCCTTCTCAATATGGTTTCAGAGAAAAACACTCTACTATGCTTGCCATTGTGGATATGATAGAAAATTATCAACCTCCCTTGAGAATAATGAACATACGCTAGGTGTATTCTTGGATCTTTCCAAAGCCAATTGATACAATTGATCATACAATTTTACTGCAAAAGCTTGCATACTATGGAATAAGAGGTACTGCATTGAACTGGATACAGAGTTACCTGTCAAACAGGGAACAGTGTGTACAATTCAATGGGGCTATCTCTGAATACAAAAATATAGTTTGTGGTGTTCCCCAAGTTTGAGTTCTTGGGCCCCTGCTGTTTCTCCTATATATGAATGACATACCCAAAGTCTGCAAACATCTCTCACTAATACTTTTTGCAGACGACACAAATGCTTTCTTTAGCCACAAGGATATAGAAATTTTATACAAAAATGTCAATAATGAAATGGCAAAATTAATAGACTGGTTTAAAGTAAACAAATTGTCCTTAAATGTATCCAAAACTAATTATATACTATTCACAAAATCTAAGAAACTAAAAGAAATAGCTCTCCCAAACCTCTATATCGACAACCAGATAATTCAAGAAGCACAATATGCTAAGTTTTTGGGAGTATATCTGGACAAAAATTTAACATGGGAGAAGCATATTGAAATTATTACTACTAGGGTAGCAAAAAGCATTGGCATCATTCGCAGACTGAAACTCTATCTAACACCTAATATTATTAAAACCCTGTACTGCACAATGATACTTCCTCACATCACCTACTGCAATGCTATCTGGACTAATACATCTCAAGCTAGACTAAAAAAACTAAAATCTCTGCAAAAGCAATCTATTAAACTATTTTCACAAACAGCAGGTGGCCAGGATATCTTTAAATCAGAAAAGGTCTTAAAACTTGAGGACATAGGAGGGCTCCAACTATACACAATCTTAAGGGACTTCCACAATGGCAACTTACCCTCATCCTTATCTAACATTTTTATGCTCAATACACAATTGCATCCTCACAACACAAGAACAAGAGATAACCTCCATTCAACACACCACCAAACAAAAGCAGCACAACAAAAACCCTCATACAAAGCAATTCAGTTATGGAATAATACAGACACAAGCACACGCACAGACATCATAAAGCTACAGTACTTTAAGCAGAATATCAAAAAGAAGATTATAGAAACCTACTAGACTCTGGAAAACACTGACCATCATGGCATGGTATTCTCATACTTGCACCCAGTCACCAGAACAATTAATAATAATAACAATAATATTAATAATAATAATAATAAGAATAAGAATATCTGTCATAATGGTAGCTACCAAACAACTAATTCTACCATCACAGCCTAAAAATACTTTGTCATTGATAATAAGAATATGTAATATAGAATTATTAACTTAAGCAAGATAAGCACACATCCCTCTGTCATGTCTTTCCCTGTAAAAATGTAAATTGTCATACGTCTATTAACTGTTGGACTGCTGGAAATGGACAATAACTCCAATTGGCAATGACTCTGGATTGGCTGAGTATTTTAGAAAAAATTTGACTGAAAGTTGCTTGTGGCTTAGCCACCGACAACGTTCGGTCAAATTGTTTTAGAGGTACTCAGCATACCCTGAGTTAGGCTCCATGGCTAATGTAGACTACAGAGGCTTGGCAGCGAGACAGTTAACTATATGTATATATAGGACTATAACATGTTAACCGTATGTATTCAGTATTCTCATGTCCTATATTGTTGTTGTTATATGTTATATGTAGGGGTCCACCGCCACATAGGCTCTGCCTTTGGTGGACTACCTGTTGTGAAACTGTAAATGTATATTTTATATCAAAATAAATAATCTTGAACTTGAACTTGATTAAGATTGATTAAGATTAATTAAGATTGATTGATTGACTGGGATTTGCCTGACTGAGAAGTACACTATGGCCAGACCGGGCAAAGGTAGACGAAGGGATGGTGCGGGATGTGAATCGCATCACCAGCCGTCTGCCCAAGCCCGCCTAGTCAAGGTGTACTATATGGTGATCCAGTGTTTTCACCATATTAGTATTTTTGAGCAACCACCTCCGGTTGGATACTTTGCCTAATGGCTTAGGCCAGAAGGTAATTGATCTTAGTAAGTTTCTGAAGCCGGCCATGCCAAATGATGATATCCTCTTTGACATTTGGTCGGTCAACTCTGAGTGGGCAAAATCAATGGTGAGAACGCTGATTGGTCATTATAACTGTCAGCTAGGGTGTTTAAGGTACCAGATCCTCTCCGCCCATGACCATCCCAACCTTGACCTCGGCCTCGCTAAGTCCATTCCCATCCGCTGGGCCAAGAGCAACCATGGTAGAAAGCTCAGTGGAAGCGCTATTGCAGCATTTTATGATTTCATTGGGCCTATTGACCCACATTTCCGTTCGACTGTTGGCACAAAAAATGTTACGCCGAAGCGTAAACCAACAGTCGAACAGACATGTGTGGCTCCACCCTCCCAGGCTAGGAAGAGAGTAAGATCGCCCACTGAGGTTTCACCACCCCTTAAACGTCTAAATGACAGACGGTCCCCTTGTAATTATTCGCCTGTTAACCCGCTCTCGATCCCTCTCCCTGAATCGCCACCACCACCCCCTATGTCACCGTTTCAACGTGATGATCTTGCACCTCTACCACAGCGCGTAGCTGGTGGAAGATCATCACGCAGAAAACGCTCTGAACCCGTTGTTAGTGTCATTTCGCCAGTAGACCCATCATTGATTCCACTACCCAAATCCCCATCATCCCCTATGGCACCATTTTCACCTGATGATTTTCCATCACTACCACAGCGTGTAGCTGGTGGAAAATCATCACGTGAAAAGCCACCTGTAGCAAAGATTCCACAACCTCGTTTCACCCCATCTCCGTTTTGTAATCCCAGAAGACCCACCCGTCCCACTGAGCTAGAGAAGAACACCTATTGGAAATTCCGGAACGAGTCTGTAAATAGACCCAATTGGCAGATTCCCACTATTTGTAAAAAAAAATCTTGATTGTGAGAGCATCAAATCTCAGCAGAATCAACGTAGACCCGCATCCAGACATACAGGTGGCCTGCTTCCCTGGCGCATCTATTAATGACGTAAGAACTGTCATTAATAGATACACAGGGTCAGTCCATCCTGAGAAGCTGATCCTTAATATAGGTCTCAATGACCGGCCGGAACAGTCCACTCTCAGACACTGAGACTCGACTGAGATTGATGTTCAGCATGATAAGACAAAAATTCCCTAAAACTATGATTTATTTCAGCCAATTAAACTTTTCAGCTACCTCGACCCCCAACCAGAAGGACATTCATGAGGCAATTAATCGAATTGCAGAGTCCCCTAGGTCCAATGTTACTGTCATACCACGCCTACCAAACGCAGATTTCAGTGTGTGTCGTGACAATATACATTGGACTGAGGGGACTGCTAACACTATCTATAGCAATTGGCTAAATTTCCTTAATTTAAACTAGATTCGGGTCAAGGTAGCTGCCACCCAGAAATTGGACTAGGCAGTAATATTGTCAACCTAGCTGGTTCTCAGTTAAGCAAAACCGAAAAATCGCTGCTTAATTTTGGATTAACCTTTGTACCAACTCCGAAACCCAAAATTGGTTTGGATGCAGATTTAGAAAATGGCCTTATTGAAACTGCTGAATTTGGCCACCGCATCAAATTGGCAAATTTTTTTCGAAACTCGAATAGCAACATTCCACCATTCATTGAGAAAACAGGCTGGGCACCAAATTTGAAACTGGTTGACCCAGCAATCGGTGAAAGTATAAAACTGTACTCAGAGCGTATTAAAAATACAACATTTCCAAATGATCAGCAAAAGTTATCTTATGAGCAGCGCCATGCCCTACAAGGGTTATCTAAAAATAATGAAATTGTTATTAAACCTGCGGATAAAGGATCAGCTACTGTAATAATGGATAAAAATAACTATATCAAAGAAGCACATAGACAGCTTAGTAATCCGAAACATTACCAAAAGCTAAAGGAACCACTTTGGCAAAATAACTGTAGCAAATTTAACGAAATTCTCCAAAAAATGGTTGATAACAAGAAGATAACTGAAAAGCAATTAAAATATCTCTTTGCAAAAGATGATTCGAAACCATGTACATTTTATCTTCTTCCTAAAATCCATAAGTCTATTGACTCGTGGACTGAGCCAATGACTCCCCCAGGGCGACCCATTATTTCAGATTGTGGTTTGGAATCATATAGGATTAGTGAATTTATCGACTACCATCTTCAGCCAATTGCAAACAGACAGTTTAGCTATCTGAAAAACACTGAAGTCTTTCTAGCCCAGGTCTCTAAGATCTCGGTCCCTCCAAATTCATTCTTAATTACGATGGACGTCGATGCTATGTACACAAACATTGATATCGAAAAGGGTCTTAATTCAATTCGTAGAGCATTTGCGACTACCCCGACACCAACAGGCCCAACAGAGAAGTAATAGCTCTATTGGAGCTGAGTCTGAAAGGCAATGACATTGAATTTGCTGGTGAAATTTTCCACCAAATTTGTGGCTGCGCAATGGGTAAGCGTTTCAGCCCAGGTTTTGCTGACCTTTACATGGCTGAGTGGGAAAAGGAAGCACTCAAAAGGTGTCCAAATCAGCCACTCATTTACCGCAGGTAGCTGGATGACATTTTCATGATCTGGCAACATACTAAAGAAGCATTTAATGAATTTTTAGCCATTCTGAACAATCATGATCCGAATATCAAACTAGAAGCTGAAATTGATGAGATGTCCATAGATTTTCTGGATGTAACCTTATACAAAGGTATAAAGTATGAAACAACTGGATACTTAGACTACAAAGTTTATTTTAAGCCAACCGACTCCCATCAACTACTGCACAAGAAATCATTCCATCCACCGCATACTTTCAAGGGACTTGTAAAATCACAAATAATCCGCTTTCATAGAAATTCGAGTGATAGGAAAAACTTTGAATCATCATGTTCGACCTTATTCAAAGCTCTCAGACCGAGAGGGTACTCTTCTCGGTTCCTACGTAAAATAAAGTCTGAAACTTTGCTTAATTTGGAACACATTCCGGATAAAGCCAGAAATTCTCGGCCTACCAAAATTTGTCATAATCGTCCGATTGTAGGTGAAGGAGGATCTCGGAAATGCGAAAAGAAAAGCTGTAAATTGGATGGTTTTCTTCCTTCCCGGAGTACATTCATAAGCTTTCAAAACAAAAGCAAATTTCAAATTCAATCAATTTTAGATTGTGATTCTAAAAATGTCATTTATTTAATTTCATGCAAATTGTGTCAAAAGCAGTATGTCGGCGAAACTAAAAATCCACTAAGATGGCGTGCAACTAGACACCTCTCAGATATTAGACTAGAGGAAGACACACATTTGGCTGAACATTTTAATCTTCCTGATCATTCAGTCCCTCATCACTTTGAAATTATGCCTATCGAACAGCTACCTCTTTCAGACACAACAGAGGAAGCTGATAAACAAAGAAAACTAAGACAATCATTCTGGATTAAACAATTAGAAACACAATGGCCTAGGGGCATAGATTCTGACCCAGGCCTCTTAGATCAAAGAGAGATTATCCCATTTACTCTCACATACAATCGGAAAAATTTTGAAATTGCCAAAATCCTAAAAGATGAATATCACAACTTACAGGACAATCTCAGACAACCTTTCAACAAGCGTCCGGTAATTGCATGGCCGTTCGATCCCCCGACCGGGAGATGGTGATCAACACATTAAATTAATGGGTGCATGACTGTCAGCTAAGTTAGCAAATGGCAATTGAAGCCGCACGTTGCCAGTGCGTCAATAATATAAAAAATACATATACTGCCAGAGCGTGATGAAGTCAGAGTACAATAGGCGTAAAAAGCCTAGGATTGAATTGTGGCAGGTGCATCCACAGATAGTCCCATATGAATCGTCAGTGTGTCAGTATATCAGACATGTGAAAGCTGGTCGGCCAATCCTTGACTTTTAAGGCTTGGGGGTGCAGTGGTCCAGTGGAAAGATGCCTGGTTGCTGATGCTATGCGGAGTTCCAGAATGGCGGTTCGATCTCCTGACCGGGAGATGGTGATCAACAAATTAAACTAATGGGTGCATGACTGTCGGCTAAGTTAGCACATGGAAATTGAAGCCGCACGTTGCCAGTGCGTCAAAAACATAAAAAATACATACATACATACATACATATATATATATATATATATATATATATATATATATATATATATATATATATATATATATATATATATATATATATATATATATATATATATATATATATATATATATATATATATATATATATAAATATATATATATATATTATTCACGCAGCTTAAAAACAGTGCAGAGTACATCGTTCAGCCATACAGTCTTACAGGCATTGTATAACTCGCATACAATCCAATATAAATCCGGATCTGTAAACAATGCCCGAAATAAATCACTTTTAGGTAAGCATTCTATTGCGTTTAAGTAATGTAATTCTACATTGTCAATAGGTCTTAAGAAATAATCGATACCCATACATTGGTGTTCGTGTTGAGATGGTCTGTCATGTCACCCATAACAGTCCCGAATCGCTAGTCTACGGGTCGCTAAATTCAACAATTTTGCGAAAATAGCAGTAGCATTGGCTCTGGTAGATTGTGGAAGGGTTTCGCAGTCACAACTCAGGTATTGACATTGATTTATATCTCGATGACGAGTATCAGGGGTGTCCGGCATAGCGGGTGGTTGAGCGCATGTTTCTACAGGGGCGGCCGAGTCGGGCGATGTAAAACACTCATCTTCTTTGTAATCCTGTAAATCATTAGAATCCCGACTCCCGATGGCATTTCTTCCTCTACATTTGTAGACGCCTATTGAATAGGGTAATCTAACTATCTGAGATCCTCTGGGGATATGTGATCGATATGGTTCTGAATGGCCCAGTCTATTTCAGAATCAGAATCGGTTTCATCAACAATGTTGCCCGGTTGCTTAGACGTTAATCCCAGTAATCGAGTCATGCAGACTCTAGAGAATATGTAATCCATGGTTTCTATGATGCCACCCTAAAAATCTGTAGTTAGTTTAAGTTCTTCAGACATAGTAGTAATGTATAATCCGTCTGATATCAACTTTGAGTTAATGTTTACATCGCTGCTCAGAGTTCTGACTATTTCAAACCAATCGTCAACCATTAACTTTTAGCTGACTCTAGAGATGGAGAGCGAAGGCAGGTGCCTATTTGTCTCTGACCATTATCTGAGTGACATAAATCAGCCAGTAATCCAATGCTTAATAGCTGATCGCTGTAATCTTCCGAGAGCATCGCGTCAACCATTGAACATTTTTGACTATATATCGACGATTGGGTGTAGATTATTTATCAATATTGCATAGCTACACTAAGCCTGGTTAGAAATGTAATCTTCGGGGGTTTTTTCGGGTATAAAACGCTTACACTAGCATACAGTTAATTATAGCTCCGACAATTTCGTGCAAGTTCTCCTTCAGAATTTTCCACGAATCGTTAGGGAATGTTATGCACCTGAACGATGGTTTCTGGTCGGTTTGACCTGGTGGAATAAAGTACCAAGTTAGCCTGACGTACGGATATTTAGTGTTGATAGTGACCATTAATTGAGGTTCTAAGTCGTATATATTTAATCAATCTGCTCTACTCTGTCGGAACATCTAACTCTAAGCACAGTTTCTTCGAATGCAGGCATCATAGCAGCGAACGTTCAAAACATATTACCATACATAAACACTCCTCGCTTGGTGGCGTAAACACTACCAACACTAAACTCGCGTATGTCTACTCAAATTCGTCATTACATTTCAGAACGCATACATGTACATTGTTACCGAGTGCTACTGGCACGTCACAACCCATACAATATCCTGTATTCATACTTATAATAAACGTTGAATAAACCGTTTAAACAAATATCAAAAACGTTAAGGCTTAACAGAGCAGATTTTAAAACGCTGCTTTATATGCTAACGTTTATCGATTAATGCTCGTCACACGTCATTATGCTAATTACCCGTAATCACACCTCATTGGATACCTGGAGACGCATTTTTTAAGGAGGGAGCACGCTTCATCATCGAATGAGTTCGCAGGAAAAGACATGTCCTGACATGTAAACTGGTCGTCCCACATTATGTAATACATTAACCCTTGAGCGTTTGGCATGACTCCAAGAGAGCATCCTTAATTACACCCATTTACCTTCGTCAATCAGCATTACACTAATTACCCTTAAGCTCGCAGCGCTGGATGCCTGGAGGCACGTGACTTAATGAGGGGGCGGGGCTTTGCCCTCGAGCGCGTTCACAGGGGAAAGAAAAGACTAGTCTAGACATGTAGCCTGTCAATCATCCTTAATTACCGCCATTATCCCTTGTCAATCATTGCGCTAATCACCTTTAATCCCACCTCATTGGATAACAGGAGGCACGTGATTTAATGAGGGGGAGGGGCTTATGGGTAACCTCTATATCTAACATCCAATCAGAACCACAGGGCTGGCGTTTTTTTCACACCTTTATACAAAGACGGCAAAGATCAAACGAAAAAAAGGCGATAATGATGGATGCAAATTAGTTGGTTGCTTTGACACAGCAACTACTTGTCAAAAATCGCCAGCTCGACTCACCTCTACTCATAGATGCGCATACTATTTAAAACTGAATGGCAATTATCAATTTATACATTGACCCAATGTCCACTTGTATCTGAAGATGATGATGTAACGCTAACCGGTTTAAGGCAGCTGGGTAGAATCAGTATGGCAACTCCTGCACTATTATCAGTTGCCCTGTAGGTTGGGCTTAGAATACACCTTCCGTATCCTCTGCGTGTCGTAAGAGGCCACTAAAGGAGGTACGGGTGAGGTAACCCTGACAGAAACCTTGAGTGCTGAAGACGGAGGTTCCAGGCCGCACAGCGCACTCTAATAAACCATGGATCCACGCACTTAACGCTTATGATCATGCCGATAGTCACTTACAGGACTGGCGGTATGATCAGCGAACGAAAAGAAGAAGAAGAATCAGTTGCCAGTGTGTAGTAAATTTCACCTTTAAAAAGGGGTTTATACGTTTCAAAAACGTCAGTTTTTTTTTAATTTTTCGTTTCCTGAAGTAAAACGACATCAACATTTTGGTTTGCAAGTTCTTCTAAAAGACGCTGTTGCTTAAATTCAGAATGCAAACCCCTGCAATTTAGCGTACCAATGAGCATAATAACATAGATACTATGCAAGCCTGCCTTAAGTGACCTAACTAGATTTTGACTTTTTACTGACCGTATTTCTCTTTTTAGCCCACTTTCCAAACTTGCTGCCAAAATCATAATCATTTAATTTAACCTTTTCCAAGTGACTGTAATGTGAAATGTCTGAATCGCACTGTAAATGCCTATAACGGATGCCTGTTGCTCTCACATATGGCACTAAAAATTCACCAATTGGTGAACAATACATCACCATTTCATCTGATACATGTGAAGATTCAGTTTGAACTGAGTATTCTGACTCAGCAAGAGGCATGTTATCATCTTCGATATCCTCTGCATCAACGTCAGATTCTGAACTAGAGTCAGATTTATTACGTTTTGGTCTTTTAATAATATCTGAAAACGTCGAAGACGTACTCAAAGGAATATCATCTCCATCTTCTGTCAAGTCAGTTCCAAATTTATTTTGTCCACATGGTAGAGTGTGTGACGATGAACAGTCGTCATTATCCAGGACATCATCATCTCCTGGTTGTCCTTTATCAATTTCATCAGGACCCAAACTAATTTCCTCTTCTATAACCTGAATCTCACTGTCAATCACATCAAGATTCGCAGATTTTGGTTCTTCAACAGTCTGTACATTCTGAGTTGATATCACAGGAACCTCCGCAACAACAGAAACAAGAGGCATGGCAGGGTATGGATTCCGCATTTCCTCCAGAGAATTTACAACACTGTTGTCCCTAGCAGATTTCGATACTTCACTATCGATCGGCAATTGCATTTAAAATGATCTGGAGTCCCACACAACAGACACTGTTTTTTTCGTGTGACAATCTCTTGCTATAGCTATTTGCTCTCTAGATCTGTGAGTGACAGAGTCATTGTTGAGGTATACATACATCTTAAACCTTGTCATATCCCTAGTGGAAGAGGTGGACATAGGTAGACCATACAGAGGGCCAAGACAATAGGTAGCAGTGCTCAGGATACTGGCCCTCCCTGCAGGGGCATGCCTTGTGGGCTAACCCCCATTTCTGGCAATTGAAAATCCTATGTCCGTGTGGTCGACTATGCGCTACCGACTCTGGCATAGCCCGCCATGCCTCATAGTCTACTGTTGTGTCATGGACCTGCCAAGCTTCCATTACAGATAGTATCTTAAAGCTAGACATAGGCCACGCTGATGTTAGCCATAGCACTCGTCGCTAGCCCTAAAACTGCAGCTTCCATTAGAGGGATGCGTTCACCCATGCTCTTGGCGTCAACAGTATAGGAGGCACCACCGATGGCGATCTTTGGGATGGGATGTGTTATTCCTAGCCAGTGGGCGACAACCATGCTCGGCACTGTAGCGAGGACAGCGGCATCAGCGGCAGGAATAACCTCATTACCACCTGTCACCTTCACCACGGCCACATTCGCGGCCACGTTCTGGCGACATGAATGGCCATGAGCTTAACCTGTGTCAGTAGCTTCTGGGTCTTGCTTTTGAGCAGCTTCTACACCTTTTGGAGACTCATCTGGCTCTCCGGGAGTTGCTTTACAATCTGTACCGTTGATATCATTGTTTAAGCCCTGAGTATTCAACGCATGTAAACGTGTATGTTCTACCTCACGAGCGCTAAGCAGCTCTAACCAGTCTGCATCTGTCAGCTGCTTAGATTGGTACTCGTGTCCATAGGACTATACATAGTGGCAAAAACCATGAATCTACTAGTACTATGTGCTAGGCACTATGATGTCTTCTGCACCGAATTGAAGGACTATAAGAAGAAATCACCAGATGAGCTCGCCCCGCTCTCTAACGCTGAGGTAACAGAGAAGCTGACAGCTGGGAAACTCTACCTAGGAGTTGGTAAGGGGCAGATCTGCTTCGTCGAATACCTCATTATGGGAGGTAGTACCATAGAGCAGCTCCTGCGTACTAAGAGATTCTACAAGCATCGAGAGTACATGTGGGACGTGTTCCAGCAGTTGCAAGCATCCATGGCATCTCCCGACTCTGAGTTAAATAAGGCCCTGCCCTACTACAAGCTGAAAACAGGCTGTACCACTGAACCATACAGTCATTAGGTGTGTATGCTGACCGCGTGTTTGGAAGCTGTCGGGCAGGCCAAGCTAGTTTAGGCAATCTCAGCCATGACTCCCGCACAGGATGATCTCATGCTCTACGAGCACGATCTACTAGCGGTGGAGAAGACTGGTGACGAGCACAACAATCGCCAGACCTGACACCACTCGTAGGGCTATCGTCCTGCTAGCAGTGCTAGAACTGCTGGAAGGGGCGGTGGTGGGTGCAAGCATGGGTCGCTGTTTGTCGTCCAGCGCTCCTGCTGTTCCCCTCAGAATGACAGTCAGAATGACAGTCGGAATGATGTTCTGGATGGCATACACGGCCGAGGATATCAGTGTTGAAACCAAAGTGCACACCTGGGGAATTCCCCTCAACTATCATATTATTGTAGCCCCTATTCTTCAGATCCTCGACATACACGATCATATTGCTCAGAATAAATCGTAAGTGTGGCGATATAGTGAAATCGAGCTTACGACGGGCATTCTATAAGGCTTGCTGGAACTTGGCAATGAGGCTACTGGGATCTGCAACAATGCTCATGTCCTCAACGCTGAACATGGCTTGCACCTCTTTTCCACTCACCCCATCCATGGAGTGCCGCAGCACGGTCTGGGCTGTCGGGAGACAATAACATAATGCTTCTAAGGACTGGTTGATTCGAACGATCCATACTGGTGTGAGCCCTGAGGTTGTGTGTGGGACAAAGTATTTCCACGCCTCTGGATGGTCTCGCCTGATTACGGTGAGATGCATATTCTGCACCAGTGCCCCGGGCTCTGAGTCTGGATCAAATGAGAATGTCACTGTCTTCCGATGGCCGAGGTGTTTGATAGGGGAAGCCTGAGTAGTCTCATCTCGGGAAGCCGTATATGGAAACAATAATCTGAGTTGACGTTGAACTCTCGTAGGAATCTATTGGCTGCTGAGAGGCGGTAGCTAACTGTGCCCGCAGTTCCCGCTGGCTGTGGGTTGAAATCCTTCATATCAGGCAGGCTTGCACCCAGCTCATGGAGGATTCGTCTCACCGTGTAGTACACATGGAATCGGAGCCAACTGGCAATGAGCCCAGCTTCGGGTGTACCAGAATATGAATGCAGCAAGCCAGCGCCGAGGCCGCATTCTGCTGTGGCACACCACATAGCAAAGTTCAGCTGTTGGTTCCAGAACGAGAGATTCAGCCCTGCCATCCAGGTATGAGCTTTCTTCGCATGCTTGAAAGTGATTGCAAGGTTCGTCAGTGGTCGTGGATTGATGGAGAAGCTGATGTGGGACAGCCTGTCGACTGTGATCGAAATAGGTGTTAGGTCTGGTATGTCATCCAGGAGACCACGTGTCGAGTGGGTCCAGAGTGGCTCTGGTCGATTGTCTTGAGGTTCTTTGTGAAGGCCATCTATGGTAATCATCTTAAAGCCACTGTTCCAGCCGCAGACGCAACATATTATTTTACACCGTAGAGATCTTCGATGCGGTCCCGCCGCAGCATCTCGTCTTTCAGCTCCTCCATGTCCACCTGCCCACTGGAGCCTTCGAGGTATTGCTGGCGCACTTTGGGTTTCTCTGTGCGGTACAGGGTTTGGAGCTTCATCACTGGCCTGCACATCCTCGAGAGCTTTGCTGACAGACTCGTCGATAGCCGTAGGCTGCTCTGTGCTAATGTTACATACTTAACATGCTTCTCCAGCTTCCTGGTGATCTGACGCTGTCCAACCGCCAAAGGACAGTAGCGGCAAGGGTCACGCCACCCAGCGGGATAGCGACGATAGCACTCACCCCTGTAGCAAGGGTGGCATTGGGGACCACATCAGCACTGGCACTGGCTCCAATCACTGGCTCCAATCACACCCGCAGCTGTGGTTGTGCATGCTAAACTGTTGTAAACTGTTTTATATCGCCTGTGTGTTCTGCTGTACTTTTCTGGCTCATGAACAAGATTCTGTCTGATGGTGTCAATCTGCTGGAGTTGCCAGCCATGCCCTGTACCACCCCCTCAGGTGCTAATGCAGGATATAGTTCAGGCTGCTTTCGCCACACCGATTTATCCATGGCATACCTAGTTCTTAAACTTGTACCATCACCTGTAGGATCTGTTGATGAGTCATTGTGGGATTCATCTTGGAGAGCCTGGCGAACCGAACAAGCTTGTTGGTGTTGAGACACACCTCCCTCAAACACCCCTCATCCACCATAATGTCAGGGGCCAGTTGCTTTCACAGTCATGACATCTGCAGCTTCACCTTCTCTGCTTGGTAGTATGCCCGCCGTTGGCAGTCTTTCTTGGATTTATACTCACACTCTCCTCTTCCCACTGCAAGATTTCTACAGACTCATCACAGTCGTCATACGAGAAATTGTTCAAGTTTGGCCCTACGATTCCCTCCTCCTGTTGATTGATGCTCTCCCATTCTTGGACAGAGTTGTAGTCCCTTCGTCTCCTTGCCATTCTAGCATTCTGTTCATACCAGCTCACCCACTGCAGTCACTCGCCTTCTTGTCGACAACGCATTTCCTGCACCGCTACACCTACTGTCCCGGAGAAGGTGTGTGGCTGCTCCTCTATCTCCTTTCTCAACATCTCGGTGAATGCTTGATAGGTCTGATATGATGTCATGATGGGGATAAGTCAATAAGTAGCAGCAGCGTAAATTCAAATTGGGCATCCGACAGCCCATCCATGCCGGCATATAGACTAATAGTGGAGCTGTCAAACAGGTGGATTACGTGGGTGAACATGTTGGGGCTGATCGCTTTCCACAGTTTGCTGGTGGTTGCTGGCAGACATTCTATCACGTCTAACCCTACTTCAGTCAGTGAGCTGTGGTAGGTACTTCCCGGTGGCGGATGTAACACATTGACGTGTACGTGTGGTGGAATGCTGAGCTACCTTGAAGAGAACCCATTCTATGCGATACTGAACCGCATGTTTACCAACTAGAGATGTTCTAATGACATTCTCCCCATTTTGGAGTAGCAATCGGACAATCGGCATATCTATACACTCAATTTAAACCCCTATATAGACATACAATGGAGCTCATATTTGCTCACTAGACTGGTCTGGCCGATCCCGTGGATGTGGATGACGCTGATGCTGCCAAGGTTAAGGACAGTGATGGCAAGTCGTCTACCTCCAATACGGAGCAGACTCCAAGATATTCTCCCTCCATCCCATCGGTGGAGATGGTGTAGGGCTGCTCACTGACCTAAAGGATGTCTCGAAGAAACGTCTGGGTTGGGAGAGGGATGGGGACAAAATAGTGTTCCGCTATGACTTCCCGAAGAAGAAGTTCATCCTCCACCCCCTGATGGAACAGTCACAAGACAAGGTTGAGGATGTTAATACCGTGGACGCTGACCTCAGCTTTCATGTCTTAGAGCCGACTGTGAAGCATGCCCCACTGATGTCAAATGATGGTGGGGTGTTGACCCCGGCGAAACAGCTGCAGGTAGTCTTCGAAAATAACGTGGTGTGGTATTGTGGTGTACCCGGTAGTAACTGGCGAACATGGGTGCCATTATATAGACCTCCAGTGGCTATTGACCTGGAGGTCACCCCGCTCTCCACCATTGCGAAGAAGGATGGCACGGTCCATAAGCTTTATAAACAGGGGGGGGGGCATCTTTCCTGACCTATATAGGACAGGGCACAACCCTAGTTGAAGTGGATCATAGGATTGCTGTCACTGGAGGAAAGCTCCTGATGCGTTGCCCCTTTGATGGACCAGAGGAGGCCATCAATATTATGGATGGCATTATGCGGATAGAGGGTGTGTCGCACTCCTCGAAGGGGAAGGGCTCAGTGAAGCTGCTCGAGTGTATTGGGCTCACGAGTCCACAAACAGCCCATATTGTGATAGAACTACAGCTTCTAGCTGGTGGTAAAGTGAAGCAACTAAGACCTTCCCCCGAAGGCATGACGATCGGCATCGAGGCCGGCACAGGGCTCGATCTGACACAGATATTTCTCGAGGGTTTCACCTTGTTTGGTTTAACCCTCCATAAATGGATGCCAGTTATACTACTGATCATATCTGTGGTGGTTGCCTCACAGACAGCCATGATATTAGAGGCCAAGTGGGCCCCGAGACGATCCTAAGTACAGTTCCTTCTGCGACCATCTGCAGAAAAACATATACGACCAATTTCAACCACGTGAGCAAATTGAGTCTGCCTGTACATCTATGGCATAGAAAGGGTAGGGCCGGGTTGTCTGCGGCCGCGTTTCCCGCTACAACACCAGATCCTCTGTGTCACCTGGGAACATGCTACAGTCTGGCATGGTGCAGATGGTAGGCACTTTAGCGTTCTGCCAAGTGAGCGTTGCCAAGGCAGCTGGAAGGGCCTGCGGGTAATCCCCTCATGCCGATGTGACACTGGTCGTGACTATGTGTTTGTTTGATTCGGTTTGTTTGATACGGAGACATGAGGCTGGTCATGTGTTAGTGATCCAACATCATCATCATCATCATCATCGTCATCATCATCATCATCATCATCATCAACATCATCACATCATCAACATTATGTCTATCATCACCAGCAGCACCAGCATTATGTCTATCATCATCATCAGCATTATGTCTATCATCATCATCAGTAGTTATAAAAATAAGTGTTTCAGAATGGGCCCCCGCCACCAGGTGATGCCCTATTAGAGAAACGCAACTGTATAGGTAATCAAGCTAACTGAATCAGAAACTCAATCATGGGTTACCCCGAAGAACTATGGAGTGATATGCATGGTGTAGGCTGTTCGGCATGGCGGGAAAATTGGCAAGATCATTACATGACCTGGGTGACTATGCACATAAATCGCTTGAGTCCTGGAGAGCTTCTCCTGACCTAGCATTCGCAATAGTGGTAGACGATGTACTCACCTGAAAACCCCCACCAGGCACTGAGTTAGGGGTTAGACGCTATCCACTGACAGCAATGGCAATGACAGAACTAAGACAGTATTTAGATCATCTGCTAGCGATCCACAGTATCACTATGGATGATGCTATCGAACCAAAATAAATGTGTTGCTAAATTTTTTATTTTAGAGTAATATCATCAATGAGGCAGTCGAAGACGCGGTCGAGCGCCTCATCTGTGAGATTCTTGTGCAGGTGTGTCTCTACTTTGGGCTTCATGTATGGTGCCGGAATGGGTGGCTCGCTGTGGGGGTCGTGGTGGGCCCTACGTTGTAACATACCTCCTCATAGGTCAGCTTATTGTGATTGCATGTATCCATGGTTCGGAATCTTATGAGTAAACCTATGGGTTTGTAGTGGAAGTTTTGTACTTGCCTGACGTGAATAAACGTATGATGTTGTAGGTCTAAATGGAAGTGTTGTACTTGCCTGGCATGGTCTGAATAATGGATGTGGGCTCAACGGGGTGTTGGTGTGGGCTCTATGTTGTAAAACACATCGCAGCTAGCTGGCCCAGGAATTGAGAGGGCTCTGTTCTGATAGCCCACTCCCTCCTGTAGCCACCCATCGGCGATCCGCAGCTCCCACCATCCTCTTTTCTGACAGCCCCCCTCTCGCCTGTAGTCGCCGATCGGCGATCCACAGCTACCACCGATATAAAACAGTCTACAACAGTCGGCTCCCACCACCTCGTGGGCCCACCTCCCTCCTGTAGCCGCCGATCGGCGATCCACAGCTACCACCACCCTCTGTTCTAGCAACCCTAAATTATATACTACTAAAGGACGTGATAGAAACAAACTTCAGAAGTACAGACCAATTTCACTACTTTTTGTGGAGTATAAAATTATATGGAGGGTACTAACTTTAAAATTCCGTTCAGTCCTAGAAAATGTAACTGACTCCAACCAAACATGCTCAGTCCCAGGTACAGCAATTTTAACAAATACTCTACTTATAAGAGATATGATACATTATTCGAGAAAGACGCTATACCAGCAGCAATCATAGATTTAGACAATGAGAAAGTGTTTGATTGCGTTGAATCGAAATTCTTGCTAAAGCCATTAAAATATATTGGTTTAGGCCCAGGATTCATTAAGTGGTTCATTAATTTATATGCCAACAAAAAAGTTGTTATTTGGTTAATGATCATCTAACTGAGCAAATCACCCTAGAGCGGGGTGTAAGACAGGCCTGTTCTCTATCACCTCTTTTATTTGCGATAGTTATGGAGTCGCTGGGAGATTCATTGAGGCAAAATACTCATTTTCAAGGGCTATGTATTGATGGAGTTGATAAGTCGGTAAAGCTGTCCCAGTATGTCGATGATACAATCGTTTTTGCAGGATCAAATAACGATTTCAAGATTTTGAAATCATTATTGAAAGAATTTCAACAAGCATCAGGGTTTAAAATAAATAAAGTGAAATCAAAATGATTATTTCTCGGCCTATGGGGTGGAAGAACAGATGAAGTAATGGTCATTGATTGGTCAAGTGATGTAATCAACATTTTATGCATCTATTTTCGTAGAAAATCAAACATAGCACGAAATTTAAATTGGGAAGAACGGGTATCCAAGTTAAAGAACATATTAGCTAATTGGAAGAGACGATGCCTTTCAATGCAGAGCCTTTGCTCGAAATAATTTAGCTTTATCTGGGTTGTGGTACACCGCCGCTTCCGCCATACAGATGGCTCAAATGGTAGAAAAAGAAGTTACAGAAATGGCCATATCTTTTCTATGGGAAGACAAAACCCATTTAGTGTCACAACCAGTTTTACATAATGTAAAGTATGAAGGTGGACTTGACTTAGTTAACATTCCAGTCAAATGTGCTTCATTAAAATTGAAGTTTTTTAATCAGTTAATTCAACCCTGTGCACCATGGGCTGGCATTTCCTGAGCGCTCATAGAGAGATACATAGAGTCTGTTTCTATTGACTGCCTATTTATGTCAAATACAGCTCCACGAACTTACAGTAAACTTCCTACTGTTTATAAAGAGCAACGCTGAGCCTTACACACATTTACAAGTGGAATACCTCCTCCAGAATGTTAGCAAGATGCTTTAAAGCAACAACTCTGGCGCAATGATAATATTCGTTTTAATAATTCTGTTTTATAGTTACCCTCTCTAGCCAAACAGGGCATTCCGTTTCTACGTGATTTGGTAAAGCAGAATTCCAGAAAATTGATTTCTATGAATGAACTTTCACGAAAAACATCAATGAGAAATATTGATGCACAAAGGTTGCTTGTTCGCATAAAATATGCTGTTCCCACTGATTGGTTTCAATTAACAAATACACCAGCTAACTGTTATAATTGTCAACCATCACTGGTCCTGAATTATGAACTTATTAATTATAGACAGCGATCTAAAGATTGGCATTGCAACTTAAATTTAAGTCAGGTAAAGTTTCCAGTGGCAATTAATACATGGAGAAATGTGTGATGTGAGCCAAATAACTGGAAATCAACATGGAAAACCATTCATTCTCATTTTATTACACACGAGGCATGTGATTTAGCATGGCCTCTGTTGCACCGACGTGTGTCAGTCAGAATCTTGACATACAAATGTGGCATTACAGTGTCTGATAGATGTTTCCTATGCAACATTGAGGAAGAGACAATAGAACAGTTATTCACTCAGTGTTCTATAGCTACTGCCTTTTGGGAATACACTAAAAGAATGTTTGCACGATTTTGAATCAAATTAACACCGGATAATTTATCAAAGGAAGCAATTTTATTTAGGGGTTTATCTGCTATGAAATGCAAGATCCAAACATGTGAGAAAGAATTGATCATGTGTGTTTTATCGCTAGGACTTCATGCCATCTGGAAGCACCAGTGTTTAATACTAAAAACGCTTTAGAAGGAAATCAACAAATTGCAGTAAGGGCTATTTTCCTTGTCTTCTTGGTGCAATGTGTTCTTAATGAATTTTATAGGTTGGCATGTTGTGGAAGAAAACGGTGGTTCCAAAATGTTTGGTGTCAGAGCAATGTAGTCTCTGCAAAAAATGAGGTTTTAATGATATTAGAGAAGGAACTGATTTAGAGTTAATTGGGATAAATAATTGATTCTGCTAATGATTATTGAAGGTCACTGCATCATTTTCATATACTAATCTCATCATGCCACCAATTTTAACTCTATTTTGTGTATTCGAATTGAAATATATGTTTTACGCCTTTAAACTTCCTTTGATATCAAAATGCTCCCAACAAATTACCAAATTAATTTTGGCCTTCCTCATCTAATTATGTCTGTTTTAAATATGGTTATATATCAATCACCTTTCTGTTATTGTTAGCTGCAATGCTGATTCATTTATTTGAGCAATGGTGTATACAATTTCGATATTTAACTGACAGTCTTTTCAATCTTTCAACTGCTTGGTGCCAGGGTATTATACTATGGCAAATCTGAACTGTTGGATTATGAGCATGATATAGCATGCACGCTGCCACATACACCTGGTATTCCAAGTGTGATACATGAAATAGAAGTCACACACATGCACATTCTATGCAACATTAGCAAATATGAGAGGAATTATCGACATGTAAATCTGTGTTTAAGTCATAGACTAAGGGGATGAAATCTAAAAAACTTAATACATGTCAAACCATCTATCTACCATATCCCTTCTCATAGTACCGCTTCTGGCCATACGCGACCACCTGCATCGCCGCATAGAGGAAATCTGATTGCAGTTGATACCACCATCCAGCCAACAAATCCATCTAATAAATTAGTGAATTATCTATCTGTTGACTCGTAAAATGTACAGTCCGCGAATAATAAAGCAACCAGCTTATGACCATGTCGCTAGTCACTTACAGGACTGGCGGTATGAACAGCGAACGAAAAGAAGAAATAAGAAGAATAAAGCAACCAGCATTCATGACTAAATAATCGATAATGACATGGTGGCCATGCAAGAGACATGGTTAAGAATGGATTCTGTCATCATTGTAGATGTGTTCCATGTGGGTATGCAATTCAACATGTTCCTAGATCTTCGCAGCGTGGAGTGGTATTGCAGTTATACACAAGGATAGTATAAAGATGACTGTTGTATCTTCTGACAAGTACGATTCATTTGAGCACATGGAGTGTTTAGTTAAGCTAAACTCGGATCAGACTTATTGTTATGTATCGCCCATCACCATTCACTTCAAATGGACTAACCAACACAATGTTCTTTGATGAGTTTTCCGGTCTTATGGATAGAAAATTAACTGACACAGGTCAATTTCTCCTCATTAGTGATGTGAATTTTCATCTGGATGGCCCACCCAATGCAGCTAGTCACAGGTTTTCAAATATCTTACACGCTGCAGGCCTCGATCAACATGTCAACAAACCTACTCATAAACGTGGCCACACTCTGGACATTATTGCTTCTCTTTCATCTGATAAACTTGTGAAAGAATGGCATGTATCCGATCCTGGATTGTGTAATGACAACAAGGTTTTGGCTGGAGATCACATGGCAGTCTCTTGCTGGCGAGATGCATCAAAACCACAGCCAGTCAAAAAGCAAGTGACATATCGTAAATTAAAGTCCATTACTGTAGACACTTTTAGGCAGAATTTAGCAACATCTACTATCCACCATTCTCCATTGCCTGATAACTCGGATGCACTTCTCAGTCTTTACAACGGCATTCTTTACCAGCTTATGGATGAGCATGCTCCACTACTGACCAAAACAATCACCTTGAGACCAAATGCTCCAGGGTTTTCTGCCGAACTTTGCTCTGCTAAGCAGAAGAAAAGCCAACTCGTAAGGAGGTTTCAGAGAGGAAATCTTGAGGGAACAGTGTCTTCTGGTTAACTCGATGGTACAACAGGCTAACTGTGAATATTACTCAAACAAAGTCGTTGACTGTGGAAGAGATCCAAAGGCGTTGATCTGTACAACAAATAGGATACTCCATCAAGTCAAAACTACTAAGGTACCTACACACTCATCAAAATTAGAACTTGCTAATACATTTTCTGACTTTTTTCCCCAATAAATTTACACTTATTCGTCATGAATTAGATTCTATTCCACGTATGCAGTATTCCTGTAACTTTGAACACAACATCACTCATAGTAAACGCATTCACTTTACACCTGCATCTGATAAAGAGATTCGTGCACTTAGTATGAAGTCAGCGCCAAGTCGTGTACCTTGATCCGGGCCCTACATGTTTAGTTAAATCATGCATTGATGATCTTCTTCGCTGTATAACCAAATTAGTAAACCTGTCTATGGCCAATGGTCTGGTTCCACAGGAATTTAAAAGGGCATCTATTATGCCTCCTCTAATGAAATCCATCCTCGATTCAGAACTGTTGAAAAACTTTAAAATTGTTTCCAACCTCGTATTTATTTTTAAAAATATTGGAGAAACTTGTAGCTAAACGTTTTACCAACCATCTGAAGGAGAAAAATCTGTATGAAGGCATGCAATCAGCAATCAACTGAGACCGCATTGCGCCATGTGTAGAAAGATTTGCTGCAAATCAGTGACAGTGGAGGTGTTGCAATTCTCGTTTTGCTAAATCTATCTGCAGCCTTTGATACGCTTGACCATGGTGTTCTTTTAAATTGGCTCACTCAAACGTTTGGCATCACAGGCTCTGCATTACAGTAGTACCAATCTTGTCCAAGTAAAAGGGAACAGGTCGTATCAATCGATGGTGAAATATCAACATCACAAACCCTCCATTTTGGAGTACTTCAAGGATCTGTCTTAGGGTCTCTTCTTTCCACTGCATATACTCCACTATCTGTTGTCATCCAAATTCATGAACTGTCGTACCTCCTATATGCTGATGACATCCAGTTGTATATTAAAGTAGAACCCACAGTATCTTCCAAACAAGTATCCGTTGTTTCAAATATCGAGCATTGTTTTTCTGATATTCAGGCATGGATGCATATCAACAAGTTAAAATTAAATGATTGAAAAACATTCGAGACACAACAGAAACTCTCACTATGTGATATTACTCTTCAATTAGGCGAACATACTATAACTCATAGCATGTCTATTAAAAATCTAGGCATTGTGTTTGATTCGGAGCTTAACATGGATAAGCAAGTTACATCTATCTGCCGTATATCATACTTTCATCTCCATCGTATCAGTCACATTATACAGTTTCTGACACTAGACACTACACAGCTTCTTATTCACGCATATGTTATATCAAAATTAGACTATGGAAATGCACTTCTGTTTGGACTATCGCAGAAGAATGTCGATAAACTGCAGTGTGTCCAAAACACTGCTGCATGTAGTCTAACCCAGACATCGAAACATCAACATATCACCCCAGTGCTGAAAGATCTCCATTGGTTACCTGTCCGACGAAGAGTTGAATATCAGATTTTAATTAACACCTTTCTCGTTTTTTTACGATTTGGCTCTTAAGCACATCTGCGAATTATTGGCAAAATATGAACCACAAAGTGCTCTTCGCTCCGCCAGTAGATTACAACTGGTTGTACCTGCCGCTAAGCTTAGATCATTTGGCAACAAATCATTTTTAAAGCAGCTGCAGTATTATAGAATTCTCTGCCTAGTGATCTACATGCTGCACCAACATTAAACATGTTTCTCAAAGAGTTAAAAACACATCTTTTCAAAAAGGAATTTTATTGATTGGTTTTGAGGTCGTCTTCTCACTGAAGAGTTAATCTTGAATAATGTCATACCTCAGTATTTTGTTATGCCGGTTAAGTCTCTAGTGAGAACACGGCCCTAGAATACCAACCTAATTCCCGATACTATTATGTATTTGAATATTTGATAGAATTTGTATTATGTCTGTCAGATAGATTTCTTAATAGCTAATTTTTTAAATAATATTAAGTATTCATAATTAATTCATAACATAGCATTTTTAAATTTGGATAGAATTTTAATTAACCATCTTTCTTAAAACCTATTTTAATTAAGGTACCACCAGATTTTTATCGTAGACTTTTGAGATAAATTCAGGTTTTCTCACTGATTAATTAGTATACTACATGATTTTTAATAGATTTATTATTTTATGCTAATGTTTTGCGCTTTAGAGTAATAGCAGTATTGTATTTAGCGTATTATAAATTCTTGTAAATTATTATTGTTATTATTATTATAAATTAAAATAGACTCAGGAACTTGTAATTAATACACCTTATTTTGGGCTTATAATACACCTAGATGGTTTTAGAAATACGGTTCAAGGTTCAAGGTTCAAAGTTATTTATTTTCATATATATCATGTTTGTACAAGGATCAAAATAGCTAGTCCACCAAAGGCATAGCCTGTGTTGCGGTGGTCCACTTACATAGAACAAAAAGTGAACGTTACATAACCCAGTCGAGTTAAGGGACTAATAGCATACGCACATGTACATCTAGACAGAGTTTAAATATAATTATAGTCCTAGACGCACATTTAGTACACGACAATTTACAATAACATATGTACAAGGGAGAGGGAAAGTGCTCATCTTGTTTCATACTACATTATTATTATTATTATTATTATTATTATTATTATTATTATTATTATTATTATTATTATTATTATTATTATTAATGTTATCACCATCATTATTATTATTATTATTATTATTATTATTATTATTATATCAATGATAACAATGGTATATTATTAGTATTACTATTAGTACTATTATTATTATTATTATTATTATTATTATTATTATTATTATTATTAAAGTTATCATTACAACTGGTCAGGTGACTGAGTGCCTTCCTGATGGCAGATGTAATGGTGGGATTTTATCATTTTCCTAGTATTTTTCAATGAGGGTGGTTTTTACTGATCTGTTTGTATGGCTGTAGTGTGGCAATTTGTGTCCGTGCATTGATGTTTGTACTATTCCATACTGTTTTCGCTTGGTGTGAGGGTTTTTGTTGGTGAGGGTTTTTGTTGGCTGGAGTTGTGTTTGTATGCTGTGTGTAGTCATTTTTCCTTCGTGTGTTGTGGAAATGTATGTCCGCATTGCTCAAGAAGATATTATTCAGAGATGGAGGTAAATTGACATTGTGGTAATCCCTTGACATAGTGTATAGCTGGACCTTTCCAATGTTCTCAAGTTTAAGAATTTGTTCAGCCTTCAAGAGATCTTGGCCCCCTGCAGTGTGTGTGAATAATTTAGTAGATTGCTTTTGCTGTGATTTTTTTGAGTTTACTACCACACGTGTTAGTCCAGATAGCATTACAGTAGGTGATATTAGGGATTATCCGTTTGCTGTATATAGTTTTTATAATGTCAGGTGTTAGATATGGTCTGAGTCTGCATACGATATCGATGTTTCTTGCTACTTATGACTTAACAGTTTCAATATGCTTTTCCGATGTCAAATATTTGTCCAAATATACTCCAAGAAACTTGAGCTTCATGTATTATCTGATTGTTTATAACAAGATTTGGAAGCACAGTTTCTTTTAATTTTTACTTTTCGTGAATAATATATATTTTGTTTTGTCCACATTTAGCGATAGACCAGTCTATTATTTGTTGCATTTCATGGTTTACATTTTTATTATAGTGTATCCATATTGTTGTGGCTGCAGAAAGCATTTGTGTCATCTTCAAATAATATTAGCGATAGGTGGTTACATATATTGGGTAGGTCATTCGTATACAGTCGACACAACAGAGGCCCAAGCCTTGAACCTTAAGGGATACCGTAGATTACATCTTTATTTGTTGAAGTGGCCCCATTGAACTGTACACATTGCACTCTATTTGACAAGTAGTTGTGTGTCCAGTTCAATGGGATGCCTCTGATACCATAGTAGGAGAGTTTATTTAATAGTATAGTATGGTCGATGGTGTCAAAAGCCTTGGAAAGGTCCAGAAATATACCTAGCCTATGCCCATTATTCTGCAGGGAATCAGTTATTTTTTAATCATGTCCACAATCGCGGGCGGGGGGGAGGGGGTGGGTGCGGGGGGGGGGGGGGGGGGTGGGGGTGTTTGGAAGCCTTTTTTAAAGGAGTTCCTCCGTGGAGTTTATCCGACTGCGGTAGTGTCGGATTGTCAACAACAAAAAAGTAGTAGTATTAGTAGTAGTATTAGTAGTAGTAGTAGTAGTAGTAGTAGTAGTAGTAGTAGTAGTAGTAGTAGTAGTGGTAGTAGTAGTAGTAGTAGTAGTAGTAGTGGTAGTAGTAGTAGTAGTAGTAGTAGTAGTAGTAGTAGTAGTAGTAGTAGTAGTAGTAGTAGTAGTAGTAGTAGTAGTAGCCATAGCCATAGTCATAGCCATAACAGTAGTGGTAGCGGTAGATGTAGTAGCTGCAGCGGCACCGACAGTGGCAGCAGCAGCAGCAACAGAAGCAGGAGTAGCAACAGCAACAGCAGCAGCAGGCGCAGCAGTAGCAGCAGCATCAGCAGCATCAGCAGCAGTAGTAGTAGTAGTAGTAGTAGTAGTAGTAGTAGTAGTAGTAGTAGTAGGAGAAGTAGCGGCGGCGGCGGCGGCGGCGGCAACGGCGGTGGCAGCAGCAACAGTAGCAGCAGCAGCAGCAGCAGCAGCAGCAGCAGCAGCAGCAGCAGCAGCAGCAGAAGCAGCAGTAGTAGTAGTAGTAGTAGTAGTAGTAGTAGTAGTAGTAGTAGTATAGTATTGTTAACGCACTGGCTCAGTTTTTTCAAAAGTGAGAAAATATCTTGTTTCTATGTACAGCACTCCGTCATGAAACTCGAAAAGTCTTCATGTTGACGAATTGTCTCCCTTTGATGGATTGACCCGTTATTAAACATTCTCTTAATTGGTTGGCCATAGGCAGTAACAATAACCAGTCAAATTAGATTCAATATATTCAACAGCTTATCTTTATAATGACCCTTTCCAGTCCGTCCATCCATCATATGACGGCATAATCAACTACGTGGCATGTAGGATGACGTCATAATCAATTACACCATGATTGACTCGATAAAGTCCGTATTAAACTCTTAATTGTCAAACACGTTATACAAATTGTATGTCTTTACTATTTAATAAACATTCCGTTAATTTTTTTTAAACTAATTTGGCTGGGCGCTGTTGGTGCCATAGGCAACAACAGCACCCAGTCAAATTAGTTTCAAAATATTAAACAGCCTACCTGTATTTTTTTCTCGAAATTGATAGTCATGGCGTTCGGCGATCGATCGATCCCAGCACGGGTGAAGTATGGGTGGAACTTAACTAGTGATGGGCGGGGCTCAGCACAAACAGGAAATGTCCATTGCCTTGAAAATGAGATTCTGGGAATTCATAGCTCAAGGTATATAATTCGATACCAACACGCGTGGAATAAGTAGGCGGAGCTTGGTTATAAATGGGCGTGGCATAGGTAGGAATGGATCACTCCATATGTTAGTGACAGCGAAGGTGTTCGCATGCATTTCATTCTTCTGCGGTCACTCACACATGCAATCTAAACATAGAGGCATGTCACGTACCGGTACCAAGAATACACCTCTAACGTTATGACCGGCTATCTTGTTACGTCATCAAAACAACGAGACACACAGTCAACCGCGAACACATTAATTAATAATCAACATTTCCTACTTTAGCAGGATAATATATAAAACGTAAACGCCAAGATATTACACTGCGCTCAGTGAAGCGATAAATAAATGTAACTGGCATAATTGAAGTGGGTTAAAACTTAACACACAATTTATAACACTCACTTTACTATGGGTGCCGAATTCTATAACTATCCCAGTACAAACACGATTATGTGAATACACGCTATTATATTCCCAATCTATAATAAGAAGCGCCTTAGATTGAATGTTTACAAGAATCGAACTTACTTTTGGTTCCAGATTCTAAAAATATCCCGGAACAAACGTTATTGTAAATTTATTGTAAGACAATACGGCTTAACCTATTCAACTGACCACCAACGCTCACGATTTTTCATCTTAATCTGATTAGCAGTGAGTTTTGGAACATACGTGCATGCCGAAGCTGTTGCTGCACCAAGCAGAGGCTGCTGCTTCTCACTGAAACAGCCCAAACACACGCACGCATGCACGAACGGACGCACGCACGCACGCACGCACGCACACACACGCGCGCGCCACCACACACGCATCCACGCACATGCTCCAAAGCTCACAGATACTGCCGGTATAAGAATTAAAAATATATATAATTAACCTTTAAATATAGGAAACATCAAAACAAAGTATTTTGAAACAAAATCACATCTCTAAGTAAACAAATGCATATATCAGTTAATAAATCATTCCATTGGTCAATTACGGCGGATAAAAACTCATCAGATTTGACGGAAAAATGGAAATAATCTCATCAGACCACCATTTAACTTCAAAAGAGTGAAATCTATTTTCAGTGTCATGAAATTCACATTTAGGACAATACGAGAACATAGCATGAAAAGCGTACTTCAGCTGTTCCAAACTGCTAGAGATAAGCCCTGTATATGATTTATTGACTATAGTACAACGATGCTTCCAAATGGCCCAGGTCCCCCTCCCCCCCCCCCCACACTCAAACAAAATAACAAGATTTCCATTGCATTAGTAGTCAAATTATATGTGTTTAATTCATGAAATAGTATTGCATCTTGGATTATTTTGATATCAAACGTAACAATTTCCCTAAATACCTGTTCAATGTATATGCAAAATCTGGAAACTGACAAACATTCTGTAAACAAATGGATAATGGTTTCTCCCGTGTTGGTACAGAATAGACAATGGACATTATTTGCTATGCCTCCTTTCTTGAGGAGGGGACCCATCCAGAGTTTCCAATGGAGCAACTGCCACACAACATCTCTTGCTCTATTAGGTATATGTGGTGAATGGATATATCTCCACACCACATCCCAGCACATGGGAGAATGTTCGGACCGTTTCCACGCGGCTAAGCCTTTGGAATAGTAATATTCTGCTGCATTAAAATTGTGTACCACCCCTTATTCCTTAAAGTATATGAAAAACGTGCATCAGTACTTTCCAGAATTAATTTGGGCTGTAAATCATTTACCGTCCAATTCGGTAGAAGAAACCATTCCATTTGAACCACTTCCTGTAGTCACTTCAGAAGTCATTGCACGTCAACGGGGCATAAAGCTGGTGCACGTGATATGTCATATAGTGATTTCGATTTCGTGGTTTTACATCTATAATATCACACAACATTTGAATAACATGTTTAGCAAAAGAAGTGTAACATAAAATTCTGCCTTCATATAGAATATAATTATTGACCCACAGGTACTGACTAGAGGCATAATCTCAGCAGAGGGGCGAATCTTCTTTCCGAACAAATTTATCTAAAGCAGTTTCAATGTCCAAAAATATCGATGGAATCCGTCCGTAATTGCGTGGCAGTTTAGAAGACCAGAAAAAGGATTTAGCTGAAAATGGCTCAATATACCTTTCTATAAGGCATCTAGACACATTTGCCCACTGGCTATCTGAATGAAGTAAATCATCTAATAAGTTTAGCCTTAATGAGTGAGACGCATTTAATTCTTAGGTCTGGGATGGCAAGCCGCCATCAATCTTATTATTAGCACAGATACGCTGTGAGACAAGGTGTGTTTTACGTTCCTACAAATAATCAAACATTTATTTGGCAATTAGTTTTTCAACATGCTGAGGCATATTAACAACATAAGCAACGCACCAATGTTGCGACAATATCAAATTATTCATCAGCATGGCACGTCCAAAATAGTCAAACGTCGATGCTTCCACCGGATAATTGTCTTGCTCATTTTGGAAAGCAGGTTTGTCCAATTAATGCAATCACGGTTTGATTGACCTAAATGTATGCCTAAAATCTGTATTATGTCAGTGGACCAATTGATACATAATGGCTGATCATGTCTTTATACATTTTCAGACCAGACACTTTCTGAAATTTCTCTAATATAAGATGGAGGCGATTAAACTCACTATGCTGGCCAACAAAAATGGTCGTATCATCAGAATATTGTGATAATTTAACTGATGTCATAAGCCCACGAATGCACAGCCCATGAAAATGTATATCTTCTCTTATTGTCGCTCCTAAGGTTTCCATACAAATTACAAATAAAAGTGCTGACAGTTAGCAACCTTGTCGAACGCCATGTTCTAGGACAACTGGCTGGCTTATAATATTGTTCACATGGTATCTACTAGTGATGCCATTGTACAATATTCGAATCAATTTAATGAAATTTGTCCCGAATCCTATGCGATTTAATGGCATTAAAAGAAACATCCACTCCAAGTGATCAAAAGCCTTTTCATTATCAAGAAGCCACAATGGCACCTGGAATGTTATCCTTTTCAACCAACTGAATCAGATCTTAATGAGAACAGTGTTGGTTAATATTGATCAACCAGGTATTGAAATTGTCTGGCCTAGCTTCAGTGAAAGTGCTTTAGAAATACTCTTGTAATCAACACGAAGGAGAGAAATCGGCCTATTATTCCGTAAATGACTCAGGTCACCCTTTTTAAATAGCAGTCGTACATGAGCTTGAGACATTGTAAAAGGAAGTTTTCCTTGGTGGAAAATTCCTTTAGCAACCTCACAAAATTTATGACCCATTCTTCATTGTTTTGAGCGATTTAGTCAAGTCCTCTAAGGTTAAATATTCATCACCAATATCAGCCGATGGAGAAGGCAATGTTTCCTTAAAATTACCTAATAATTCAGCTGCCAACTCTGCATCAATTTCTTCAGACTTATATATAAATTTTCATTAAAATGTCTGAACAATTTCTAAGAGATCTTTATTTGAATTAACAATTTAACCATTTATTTCAAGGCACCTAATCATCTTTTCCACACCTCTAGACTTTTCCATGCCGCAAACATAATTGTTTGATCTTCCCGTTTCCCCTTCTGCTCTATGCATTTCCATTTGTGATAATGTTAACCTGGTCTCTGCCAAATCGTCAGTCAAGTGAATAACGCCGTTTGAAAGTTTGAGAAAGAGTAGGGTTGTTGACGAATCAAGCTTGTTTCCTCTTTGTGCATTTTTCTTGCATTTTGAATGGAATACTGCCTAGATATACAAGCAAACCCTAATTTAACAATCTCCACCAAGAAATCAAGCTATCAAATTCTGATATGGTACGGATCTTAAAACGCCAGAAACTTTCCATACAGCAATGGTATTCAAAATCATTCAGCAAGGAGATGTTATGTTTCCAAAACACGGGGCCACATGTAACCCATTCTGCATTGTGTAACACAGTATAAACTAGAAAAGGGTCAGAAAAAGTTAAGGATATATATCAGCATCCGAAATGAACCCTTTTAACACTATCTGTACGTAAATACGGTCTAAGTATTTGCTGTAACCCTTGTATATGTATGACTGTCAGGGTTTAACATTCTATAGCTATCAATTAGGTGCTCACTATCTCATATTTCCTGCAAACGCCTGTGAGACATATCAGAGTATATTGATATGGACTGCCTATCCTTCACTGGATTTAAAACGCAATGACAATCTCCACCAATAATACAATTTTCTGACCTATCATGAATTACTGGGCCAATAGTTGAGTAAAATGCACTTCGACATCAAATTTAGTGTCAAACCAGATATTTCAACAGTCACCATGACTCATCCGCCATTACCATCAGCTTCTGATGAAATGATATTTAATAAGCTCAAGCACTTGGGTAAAAAATATGATCGCCACTCCTGTATTCAAATCAGTACCATTGGAATACAATATATTACCTACAGAAAGTTGCTCAAAACCTTCTACTACTTCGCCATTATGGAACTTAGTTTCCTCTAGCATGACGATATCAGCTTTTAGATCAGATAATGTATCTAGCAGCATGCGTTGTTTCAATCCATCATTCATACCACCGCAATTAATTGTGCAAGTTATTATTATGAATAAAAGTGTATAAATAATACCCATAATGTCTAGTTTGATTTTTGTCTTCTTATTATTGTTACCCCGTTTAGCTCATTTACCAATCTTCATAATAAACGCCGAATTTATTAGATCAGTAATGGTCAGTTGCTGATAGCGTGAAATATGTGAATCACTACGCAAGTTCATGTAGAGAATGGCTAAGCGTGTTATCTATGGCACTAGAATCTCGCCCTTCTCTGAGCGATGCAACACCATGTCATCAGGCTGCTGAGATTCCTGTGTTTGGATCGAGGTGTCAGACTTTGCAATAGATATAGAATCGTATATGGCGTCATCCTCCTCTTCCTCCGCCCCAGAGCTAAGATCTTCTATTATTCTTTTAACCCCAGCAACACCATTATTCCGCACATTTGTCTGCTCAGATTTTCTTAATTTCAAATCAGTTAGTGGTGACAAGTCAAAAGGTGTATCAACGTCCATTGACTGGCATGCAAATTATGTGTGTCCCTAAGCTAAACTTTGTGTATCATCATCGTCGCTGGCATCATTCTCTGGAGTTCTGTCAGTAACGTCTGCTGGAGACGTGAGATCTATACCTATCTCCAAAACCCCAATCTCATTGACATGAGTTACCAAAGCTGGATCACCAGCTTTAGTAACAATGGGGTCGCCATCATTACTAACTATGGCTCTCCCAGACGGACTGACTAATGCGTCGTCAGCCTTACCAACATCTGGGTCCCCAGCGTTTCTAACAACGTGCGCAAATGTCTGCGTTACATTACTATTATTAGGTTCTGTACTGGAAGTATATGAGGCAGGCACTTGGACCATATCACCAAAGCCCACACTGCCCACATTATGTACACCAGTAATTGTAGATCGCTTGTCACACCGAGACTTAAAATTATCGGAGGATCCACACAAAAACACATATATTTGTAAGGACATGCACTAGCTGGGTGTTCAGTGGTATTATGGTACTTGAATTATTGTGCTAAAATTTATGAATATTAGTTTCATAAATTTCTACATTCAATCAAGCAATTAAAAGTATTATGTATGTCTTATAATACTTCCGGTGTCAATTTTAGAGGTGTTACTAAATGAGTTGCATACCAGCAACAGCTGAATGCAACAGAGTTTAACATTGATACCAGCTAGTCCACACACAAGACATTGAATATTGTAGACTGACCATCCAGCATTAAAAGGTATACAGCCTACTTATTGTCCGTTAAAGACCAGACTTGTGCCATAATTATGCCCATTGCCCAGTAATCTGCCCAGCCAACAAGAATAGGCTACAAATGGTGAGACAGGTGTGAAATTAGCAGGACATAAGTTAGTTTCTACAAGTTTATACCTTGATAAAAGAATACTTACAGAATTAGATGTAAACATGTCGCAGGTGGAATTTTCCTGTATGCCTTAAATTATAATGTGTGTAATGTTTGACCAACTGCTATTAACCCTTGCATTCTCTAAGTAACACAAACAATATATATTGGCCATATTGGTATCCATGTGGACTCTGTTGATTAATTGCAAAGGTAATTTGACTCAGGGTCGTTGCTGTCTAAAAAGCATCCACTTTTCATTAAATTATTTTCAAAATAATCTTCCGAATCTACAGGGAATTACTCGAGTAATAATCAGATTCTGGAACATGGAAATGAAAGGGATAATTAGTTATTTCTATTATGTCTCTCTACCTGCTGTTATGTAAAAGCTATTTCTGTTTATTGACATTGGCGATGAATGGTTAAATTTCAGTATAAATGTGACCTGAAAGTTGTGTGCAAGGAGAGCGATAGACAGAAGATAGAGTGTGGGGTCTAGCTGAACTAGACTAGAAAGACTGAATAAAAATTGTAACTGCTGAATGTATAAGTACAAATGATGATTATGGAAGGATGACATTTTACTGAAAAACAAGTTATTTAACATTTAGTCTGAGATGTTGTTCATATTTAAGAAGTGATCAACCAGCTGTGGGGCTGTCAACCAATCAGCCAACAAGTAGTACGCAGCCAGTCAATCAATCTGTCAACCGTCAGTGATTGAACCAGCCCGCTTTATAGTCAATCAATTGATCCCACAGTCAATCAACCAGTCCGTCAGTCAGTCCATCAGAGAGATACTAAGATAGGCATTTTATATCAGTCCGTTGGGCAGTCGTTCCATCTGCTAACACACGGTTAGAGCTAAGTCTCCCCCCCCCCCCGGACGAAAACAGCCTTACGATACTAATATAAATCCGACACTCTTTGGCCTGTCCTCTATACCAAACAGCGAGGAAGACGATCCAATCAATGGACAATCTACCGGGAGTTGGTTTGACGATTGTTTCCAGCCACGGCCCTCTTACTCTATTCTCAAAAGTCCTATCAAAGACATATGTCTCCCTTTCAATTTTAAGCACGTGTCCATATTTCACCATCTCAGCTGTAATTCGCTCATTCAGAATTTCTAGAGGAGCCTTAACTTTCATAATACGTTTATCTGAATCAAGCTCTTCGAGTTTGCAAACTTGTCCATTAACAATTAGACCCTGTTCTAAAAATAACTTATTTCACGTCATTTTACCAACATTAATTAATCCCTTTAAGATATTTGGTCCAGCGCCTATGATGCCATGTAATCTATGATAGACATCTATAGCATTAACTGACCATCCAGGAGTAGTAATCCTAATGCTTAGAGGTTGTTTATAGCGAGTTGCCATACTACGCGCAAGAAATCGCATTGACCCAAGCAATACGCGTGTCCACTGCTGCGAATATAAATGCAGATACGACGCCGCTAGCTAGCCAGGGCCCATGTTTCCGAAGTTATCGTTAGGATGGCGATATCTTTGCACTCATGTTATGCTATTGGAGTAATGATATCGTTATCCTAACGATAGCTTCGGGAGCATGGGCCCTGGTAAGCGAGAGAGGTCAGAATCGAAGGCCAATCCCGCCAAGTACAAATGCACATATCAATAACACACACAGTTGGGTAAGACACCCACATAAACTGACATAAAAAGCAAATAATATGGCGAGCGCTATGGAAAATCCCAGCACTATACTGTAACACCTCATCTGCTTGGTAAATTATGGGATCAACACGCGCCAATGTCACATTGTGCCCCATGCCACAATGTGCCTCGGTCTCCCCTAGTTAACTCGTTCGTTCTCCAATTAATTCTCCATCCCACCATACTCTGGCCCCTCATTACACACGAGACACTGTGTCCTTATTACTGTACATCGAATTGCTAATGTGGAAACGATCGCATTGGCCTATCACGTGATGTAGTTATTGGATCAATACACTCCTTACCCTGCCTGATCTTTGTCGAGTCATTGTTGATGATTCATATTTATGCACGCACATAGCTCTCCATACGTTAACGCGGTAGGCTGACTAAATAATCTCATTTCAGTTTATCCATCAATCAATCACATGCCATCATAATCAATTTCATGACGTCCTAATCAATTACATCATGAACGAGGTAGATAATTTCGACACGAACGGGTAATTGATGGCGGACTAAACCGTGTTGTACGAATTGTATGTCTTAACTATTAAATAAACATGCTGCTGACTATTTCGAAATTAAATTGATTGGGTGCTGTTGCAACAGCACCCGGTCAAATTAGTTTCAAAATATCCAACAGCTTATCGGTATAGTTTTCTGGAAATTGCGAGTCATAGAGTGCGGTGATCGATTGATTCCAACAGGGACAAAGCGTGGGTGGAGTTTAGCTAGAGATGGGCGGGGCATAGCTTAACTTTGATTCCTCCACTGTTAAAAAAGTCCATGCAAACGTGATGACCGGATTACGGCTTAATAGTTGACATCCATGCTGAATCTAAACGACATGAGTTGGGGCCAGAATGAAACCTGTGTGATAGGTATCGGAACCTTTCGAATAATATCTGACTGTGCAATTTCATCAGTGATATATTTATTCATGGCATTATTTGTGCATAACCAATGGCCCAGGATAAATTTAGAACCTGTTTTAAATGATAAATTGGAAGCTAATTATGTGTACGGCTCAATATCTTAATCAATTACTTTGTTTGAATGTAATCTCTGCTCGCGCTCCTATGGTTGTACACGATAATCTATCTTCCTACAACTGCAGAGCGAAATCTTAACAACACGGTGCGCTTAACTGTCATCACGCGCAAAAGCGAACATAGAAATATCGACATAATACTCTACTATAGTACGTGGACTGGAGGGGCCCACCTGGATACCCCCACCCCACCCCACCCCCACCCCATCCCCACCCAACCCCGCACAATAATTGACGAAACTATATTTTCTAACAGCTTTCGATATCCTTTTTAAGATTATGTATGTTAACATGTGATAAACTGGGACTCAATATGGTTTTGATGGGTTATATTAGAGCTAATACCCACAGTGAAGCAGACCGTATTAAGGGGTAGTGGTATTAAAAACTGAGCTATCTTTTGGTAGACTCATTGTAGATTAGTGATCGACCACTCAAAATGTTGCTTATCGTATCGTCTACAACTGCATATGGGTTACATGCAAATCGGTTTCATAATGAGATCAGCAGAGGACAAAAGGTCACAAATATTCGCCACGGCTTAAAATCTAACAACTATATGATGCCATCGCTGACCAAGCACCGGTAAAGGAACATTCTAGTTTTAACAGCTCATGATTGATTAAAAGGCACCATTTGACAAATATAATGATTAAAAGTGTACTCATTTAATAGACTATTGTTACTATGACAACTGACAGCATAGCCAATTTTTGAGAATCGATAAAAAAAATGCATTCATTATAAATTAATTAAGTAGATTTTGAGAAAAATCGTTGTAGATTGGTGATAGACCACTCAAAATGTTGCTTATAGTATAGTCTATGATTGCAAATGATTTACATGGAAATCAGTTTCATAATGAGGTTGGCAGAGGTCTTCTCAATTTTCGCTATCTTCGTCAGTGGAACTGTATTCCTACTCATTCGCTTCCTTTTCACATTCATTCTCTAGAATATCAGCCAACATAGATGGCAGTATCTCACCATCACACCACTTGGCTGGAGTCACTGTTCACTCTATACAGTCCAGCCATTAGTCTCAGGTGGTTCAGGGATGTATGGCGTTGGTGCGTGGGATCGTTTCCAAATAGCTACCTGATAGTTAACTCTGTATGTGCTCGTGGAGGCAAACTCCCGGGGGACGTATGGTGGATAAGTCAACGTTTTTCTTGGGATTGATATTTTTCTCTGCATCACCACATTTTGCCATTAGCATTGAGAAACGAAGTGTGTCAACGTTTGTTATGGGTGTAATCTTGTACATTCCGCTGGTGAAATCCTCTAATTGAAGAAAGACTTTCTATGTGATGTCCCATGACTCACTAATGGTCGTATCACATTTGGTGAAGGCATGAAGACCCAAAAGGGCAGAACAGTAAAGAGGTGTAAGGTTCTTAGTCAATTTTGAAATGGCCAACAGCTTTCGATTGTTTTCATAACCAGTATCAAATAATACGCGTGTCGTCATGATTTGGGCATAGTACAGGAGAATTAGAACTGCATCGCTAGGTGGACTTCTGATACGCACACAATCATATGCCTCTTTTGTTGTATAAGCACACTAGGGAATAACCCTTAATTGTGTCTGATTCTTCTTGGCCAGATTCTATGGCTTGTTTTCGCTTTTTTATTGGTTCAAATAAATCTGTATTCCTTTCCAGTCTCTCTGTTGTAAAAGTATCTTTGGCCAGGTTCCCAATGACTGAGCAGCCATTATATCAGTTTGAATATGGGTAGGTACAGCAGCAACAGACACAATACGGAACAGTTTATCATTATAATCGAGACTGAAAGGATTCATGACACTTTCAACGGACTCCATTACATTTACAGTGGCTGACTCACTTTTGCGTACCTGGGAAGGGCGGGCATCCCATTGTCTATTGTTCCTATCTGTCTCGGCTGTCATATCTGCCATTTGGAGCATTGTTTCCACATATCTTGCCCGTTCATGTGCCGTCTTTCCCCAACGTTGATGTGCATCATAGTTATTCAAGATAACAGATACGCCAACCACGCTTCCTCCTGCTCATGCATGCGATTTTGCCTGCTTCATAAATGTCGCCTCTATTGTTTTGTATACTGCCCACAAATTTCCAGGCACAGCGGATCTTACAAAACGTATACCACCTAGATTAATCAGCTCCGCTGCTCCGGGGTGTGATTCTTCTTTGCTTGCGAACAAAACAGAAAAGCAGGTAAGATACCTTGCATAATTCCGCCCATCAAAACTTAAGAACAGGTCAGCCATTCAATTGAGACATGTTCCGTACAGATAGTAATTGGTTGTCTTAACTGCATTTAGAAAAATGCATATGATTGGTACTTTTCATTTGGCATGCGCCCAGTGTGTCGAAAACTGTGTTCTTGACATCAAACATTGGATGTTGAACAACATGTTGCAGCTGAACGACAAGAAAACAGAGACTCTCTTGATAACATCTCGCCACATCCGACAGAATGTGGACATAAAAAGTCTCCACGTTGGAGAGGCCGAAATTGGTTTTAGCGACAGTGCCCGCAACATAGGCGTAACTTTTGATAACATTCTTTCAATGGAAGCACATGTGACATCTGTCTCTCGTTCCATCTTCGTCAATATGAGAAACATCAGCAAAATTCGAAATCTGCTTGACACCGACGCAGTTAAAACACTTGTTCATGCCACCATAACATCCCGGTTGGACTATGGCAATGCTTTACTGACTGGCATAACATCAGCCCAGTTGGAGCGTCTGCAGAGAGCCCAGAACACAGCAGCTCGGTTGATCACCCGCACGATAATGCATGAACACATCACGCCTGTTCTCCACGAACTACACTGGCTGCCAGTTAGAGAACGGATTAGCTATAAGGTCGGACTCTTAGTGTTCAAATGCCTTCATGATCTTGCACCACCTTACCTAAATTCACTGATCGTACGAAGAACATCAGCAAGGTCCCTTCGATCAAATTCACAATTACTATGTGTCGTACCACGTTCGAATTCAACCATCGGTGAACGCGCCTTCTCGACATATGACGGACTGATAAACTGGAACTCCCCATTGTTCGAAATCACATGCTCAATGTGTTTGTGATTAATTCCATTGCACGTACTTGAATGCTCAGTGTATCCGTTATTTATAAGAA
This sequence comes from Chaetoderma sp. LZ-2023a, assembly GCA_034401795.1. Taxonomy (NCBI): domain Eukaryota; kingdom Metazoa; phylum Mollusca; class Caudofoveata; order Chaetodermatida; family Chaetodermatidae; genus Chaetoderma; species Chaetoderma sp. LZ-2023a. The sequence goes on along the minus strand of CM067363.1, from coordinate 16,760,016 downwards.
CAATGGCACTATGTACCAGCTACCGTAAAGAATTAAAGTGGTCTGGGAACATGGCACCCCCGTCTAGATGACATGAAGTGTAAAGATTTGCATATGGCATTCGCGATGATGAGGTCTGACTCAACACCAGGATACCTCAGAGCGCACGCTTTTGATAGAGGCCTGATATAGCTGGCGCTTCACCCAATCAGGTTGTGGTGGTTGGACAGGACAATCCTGCTAAATTTGCAACACGCCTATCTAAAAGGAGCCGGACTGGGTACACTGATGATCGAGAAAAACCTGGTGGGTGGCTAAGGACTATTGCTGAGGACAAATAACAGTGGCCAAAGAGGAAGGCTCGACTGATACAGCTGCCTGGTTCAAAGGATTACTGACACAGAAGTCAGTACACACTCACCCACACGCACGCACGCACGCTCGCACGCACGCACGCGCGCACACGCACGCACACACGCGCACAGACACGCACCAACACACACACGCCCGACCACACGCGCGCGCGCGCACGCACGCACGCACGCACACACACACACCACCACAACCTGATTGGGTGATGCGCCAGCTATATCAGGCCTCTATCAAAAGCGTGCGCTCTGAGGTATCCTGGTGTTGAGTCAGACCTCATCATCGCGAATGCCATATGCAAATCTTCACACTTCATGTCATCAAGACGGTGGTGCCATGTGCCCAGACCACTTTAATTCTTTACGGTAGCTGGTACATAGTGCCATTGTTCTTATAAATAACGGATACACTGAGCATTCAAGTACGTGCAATGGAATTAATCACAAACACATTGAGCATGTGATTTCGAACAATGGGGAGTTCCAGTTTATCAGTCCGTCATATGACTTCATAATCAACTACGTGACCTGTAGGAGTATGTCATACTAAATTACGTAATGAATGGCGTAGCTAAATTGGTCACGAATGCCTAATTGGTGGCGGATTAAGCGGTGTTGTAGCAATTCTATGTCTTTACTATTAAATAAACACGCTGTTGAATATTTTGAAACTGATTTGACTGCGTGTTGTTGCTGCCATATGCATGAGGCCAGTATGCAACAGTACCCAGTCAAATTAGTTTTAAAATATTCCACAACTTACCCGTACAGTCATCGGGAAATTGATACTTAGTGAGATCATGGGTCGACCGATCCCAACACGAGCGAAGCGTGGGTGGAGCTTACCTAAAGATTGGCTGGGCCTAGCTAAAACTGGATTCCTCCATTTTTATCTATTCCTCCGTTTGTTGTTGGATTGTTTAGATGCATCGATGCATTGACGAAGATGTTGGTGTCAAACGGAAGGTATGCAGTAATGTACAATGCATTGAATATGTGATTTGTCATATTAAAAACGGTCACGACACTGGCTTCCTCAGATGGTACAAAAATGTGTAGCAAAAATGGCATCAAATGGTTACTTACAAGCTATCAGCAAAAAACAACCGTGGATCAGGAGCGCTGGTGCATGGGCCACATGACGCCAACCATATTATTATATATTTGTCGATATGTTTATTATTTTTCCTCCCTTTTACAGTAGACAGTGCCCACATAATCCAAAAATAGGGGCGTGCTAATAATAAGAAAGAATAGCGTGGTCACGGGAAGGTCATGCGTGAGAGCTGAATGATTTAATAATCACACGCTCTGTCCTTCTATAATATTCGTAGCACGCATGATACACAATAGGGCCTAATGGTTTATAACGTTAACCCGTTTATCTCCGAAATTTGTATATCTCCTTTGCAAAGTAGCTAGTCCGTTAGGCTGTTGAATATTTGAACATAATTTGATGGGAAACAGTTGCTGCCTGAGGCAGCAACTGCTTCCAGTCATATTATTTTCAGAATATTCAACCTAATATTTATAAAATAAAAATACAACATCGTCGTGTCGTG